>ONZH01021310.1:0-26073 GCA_900303285.1 Rhinella marina | reverse complement strand
ATATTTCAAGGTACACAGCGTGTAGTAACTGAACAGACGTGGGGTTTACACCAGGGATGTGAAATAATTTAGCAAGAGAACGCACAGTACAGTGGCCTATTAAAAGGGCCTAGATATTGTATATTTCAAGGTACACAGCCGTGTAGTAACGAACAGACGGTGGTATTACACCAGGTATGTGAAATAATTTAGGCAAGAGAACGCACAGTACAGTGCCTATTAAAAGGCCTAGATATTGTATATTTCAAGGTACACAGCCGGTGTAGTAACTGAACAGACGGTGGGTATTTACACCAGGTATGTGAAATAATTTAGCAAGAGAACGCACAGCTACAGTGGCCAATTAAATGGCCTAGATATTGTATATTTCAAGGTACACAGCCGTGTCTAACTGAACAGACGGTGGGGTATTTACACCTGGTATACAAAAAGGGTATTGCAGGCACACACAGAACCCAGAACACTAGAGCCAAATAAACTGTATTTAAAAAAATAAAATAAAATTCACAGCCGTATACTGCCAGATCAGATGGTGCATATACACACTAGTTATATAACAGGGTTTTTCAGCCAAAAAGAACGCTGAACAGTAGTGCCAAATATAGTTTGGTATGTAGCAGAGCACCTAATACACCACTAATGCCTCTCTCTGTCCCTACTCCAGCAGCTATCCCTGAATACGGCAGCCGTTCTCTGTAAAGTGTATCTTGTAGTAAAGCTATCACTGTAGTGCACTATAGTAGCCCTGATAAGGGCTTTTAATCACGCTCCTGCCTGTCCAACTGCTAAAACCTGTCTGTCCCTTCTCCAGCCTCTGTCCTTGACTAAGTTCACACAGCATATGCGTACGAGCAGGAAGAGCTGAGTTTTTAATATTCGAGGTCACATGGTTTTTCCAGCCAATCCATGTAGACGCTGTTTTCGCGCTGCCAGCGTGCTCAGCGTGCCTGTCATACCCCCCTGCATGTTGATTGGTGGAAAAAGAGCGCCAGGGAAGGTGGGAGGGGAAACGAATTCTAAGTGCGCCATCGCCGTTATACTCGATTGAAATCGAGTATGCCGAATAGCGTAGTATTCGATCGAATACCGGCTCGATCGAACACTACTCGCTCATCTCTATTCATCTGTTAATGTGCCTGATCCACCCAAGTTGAATCTGTCCCATCATGAGAAAGTCCCCCCCAAGGAGTCCCCTCTGTAACTTGCTTCCCATACAACTACCTCACCCCCCGACACCTGTGTCTCGCCATTGTCCACCACCTCCTCAGACAACACTGGTAAATCCACACTGTCAGCACACGGAAACAGCAAAAGGTCTTGCGAATTGGGGCAGAGAATGTTCTGGGCTAGCACATCAGAGAAGGGGTGACTATGGGGTTCCAGGGAGTACGTGACCACATGCAATCTCCATCTAAAAAGTCATGCCACACTTGATCAATCTCATAATTTACGACTGTACCGGTTGATGCTAAATTTTTAAGCTGGGGTCCTGCGTCGTCATTCTAAATACATCCGGCTGTTGTCACCAACACACACGCTAGCCCAGGGGGCACTCCTCTGGCTCTTCCACCGAAACCTCCTTGCCCCACCCTGCCCCCCCACCTACAGGCCCACTCTCCAAACAATTGACGTCTTTTTTCCTATCTTTCTCTCTCTCCAAACTATTTTTCCGGATAGCTGCCATATACGGTATTAAACTGAGAAGAATACAGAGAACACATGCTACACTTGATCTAGTTCATAATTTACGACTGTACCGCTTGATGCAACAGTTTTCAAAAATCCATTCTGGCTGTTGTCACCACCACACACGCTAGCCCAGGGGGCACTCCTCTGGCTCTTCCAGCGAAACCTCCTTGCCCCACCCTGTCCCCCCAACTACAGGCCCACTCTACAAACAATTTAGCCGGATAGGGGACGTATCTGAAGTTGCACTCATGTTTGTTTTTGTTCTTCTTTTATCTGCCTCCTGACCTGTGATAGGCAGAGCATGGACACGTCCCCTTAGCTGCAGTGGGAAAGACACTCCCCTGGCCAGAGCAAGCTCTTTTTCCCTTTTCCGTGTTCGAAATATCCATTAAATATAGGGTCCCAAGATAGGGGACGTATACTGTATTAAACTGAGAAGAATCGATACTGCATCGGCTGATGCTAGAGCATTTCCAAATGCATTCCGGCTGTTGTCACCACCACACACGCTAGCCCAGGGGGCACTCCTCTGGCTCTTCCACCGAAACCTCCTTGCCCCAGCCTGCCCCCCCCACCTACAGGCCCAATCTACAAACAATTTAGCCGGATAGGGGACGTATCCGAAGTTATACTCATGTTTTTTTTTGTTCTTCTTTTATCTGCCTCCTGACCTGTGATAGGCAGAGCATGGACACGTCCCCTTAGCTGCAGTGGGAAAGACACTCCCCTGGCCAGAGCAAGCTCTTTTTCCCTTTTCCGTGTTCGAAATATCCATTAAATATAGGGTCCCAAGATAGGGGACGTATACGGTATTAAACTGAGAAGAATCGATACTGCACCGGCTGATGCTAGAGCATTTCCAAATGCATTCCGGCTGTTGTCACCACCACACACGCTAGCCCAGGGGGCACTCCTCTGGCTCTTCCACCGAAACCTCCTTGCCCCAGCCTGCCCCCCCCACCTACAGGCCCAATCTACAAACAATTTAGCCGGATAGGGGACGTATCCGAAGTTATACTCATGTTTGTTTTTGTTCTTCTTTTATCTGCCTCCTGACCTGTGATAGGCAGAGCATGGACACGTCCCCTTAGCTGCAGTGGGAAAGACACTCCCCTGGCCAGAGCAAGCTCTTTTTCCCATTTCCGTGTTCGAAATATCCATTAAATATAGGGT
The DNA here is from genome assembly GCA_900303285.1 of Rhinella marina. Classification (NCBI taxonomy): domain Eukaryota; kingdom Metazoa; phylum Chordata; class Amphibia; order Anura; family Bufonidae; genus Rhinella; species Rhinella marina. Next base: position 23,211 of record ONZH01021310.1, on the reverse strand, counting down.
CCCAAGATAGGGGACGTATACGGTATTAAACTGAGAAGAATCGATACTGCACCGGCTGATGCTAGAGCATTTCCAAATGCATTCCGGCTGTTGTCACCACCACACACGCTAGCTCAGGGGGCACTCCTCTGGCTCTTCCACCAAAACCTCCTTGCCCCCCACCTACAGGCCCTCTCTCCAAACAACTTACCCCTGGTAGGGGGACGTATTAGATATTGTACTGATTCTGCATTGCCTCCTGCGATAGATGGGAATGGAACCCAGATCAACTGCTTGGGAAGTAGCTATGCTCACCACTATACCACCAGCAGGCACAGCAACTGATAAGAACAGATACTAAACTTGATGTCAGCTGCAGTGCCAGCATGAGCAGTGGTGTCACCTGCAGGCGGTGATGGACCTTCGTTGCACCTAGTTGGGTGCTTCCCTAACATGTGATGGGTATTTGCCTCGCCTTTCTTGGTCTGGGTGAGCACAATTGCCATGAGGGTAACCACCAGGCTGTTGCCTGAGAATTTGGGGTAATGGTGGGATTAAGCAGCCTCAGAGGCATCCATGCATGCTGCCCCTGCTGTTTCCTGTCCATTTCCGTGGTGTTTCCATCATTTTCTGAGGTTTCCAGGTTTTCAGGCAAACTTCCCTGTGAAGAGCTTTGGTCCCCCGCAAAAATGCTCGAGTCTCCCATTGACTTCAATGGGGTTCGTTACTCGAAACGAGCACCCGAGTATCGGGAAAAATTTGTCTCGAATAACGAGCACCCGATCATTTTAGTACTCGCTCATCTCTAGCCTTTTTAAATATTTTAGAAAGGATACCATTTTAGGTATGGACTTTTTCATTTTAGGTATTGATTTTCAGTTTTTCCAGTGCGAACAGGAAAAACTGAGAAATATTTAAAGGGGAAATATAAAGCAAATACCAGACTTTGGGTAAATCCTGTAATCTTCTCATCTCTTAATTATTTCCAGCAAATGACTATATGTTTTTTGCCTTTAGGGGAACAGGTTTTACTCGCATTACTTAAAAAAATTCTTGTCGGTTAGCACATCTAAAATGGTATATAAGGAGACACTGTTGATAGGTTAGCACAGAAGATTTCTAAGAGAATCATCTCACAATGCTAAGGCTTCTAGTGCTGGCTGCTTTTGTCATTTTGGGTAAGTTATCCCATATTTTACACTATGATATTTGTACTCAGATTTTATTGATTTCATTTAGCAATAAAAAGTAATAATGATGATAAAATATGCTATTACCAGTTAGGCCAAGTTCACACTTCAGTTATTTGGTCAGTTATTTCCATCAGTGACTGTGAGCTAAAACCAGTAGTGAAGCCTACTTAGAGATAATTTATAATGTAAACATTTCCTAATGTTCTAGGTTTTTGACCCACACCTGATTTTGGCTCACAATAAGAGTGGGTTCCCATATGTGTTCCCGATTCCGTTATACTGTTCTGTTATAACAGGCTTATAATGGAATATAACAATTTAAGGATGGAATTAGAGATGAGCGAATCATTCAAAAAATTATTTGCCGAACATTCGCCGAACTTTTCCTAAAATTCGTATATTCGACAAATAGATTTGTTGTATTTGCGTACAAAATATCCATATATTATGTGCTATTAGCGAACATTCGCTCACTAATAACGAACGTTCATTTACAAAATGTACGCAACTTCTTAGAAGACGTACGCATGAGCGTACAAATAGCTTACGAATCTCAGCGTACTATTGTCTAAGCGATTACGTAATACACAGGCACGTACGAGGAGAGGCCGCGGCGTGCACTCCTCAGAGGCAGAGCGAATATTCGAGACATATATATGGTAAATAGAGCAAATACATTATAAGTATAATATAAACATTTTAAATATCACCTACCTAGTATGCTCACGGACACGTTTAAGTCCCTTTTCTTCTGACGCTTTTCATAGAACTGGAGCAGAGTCCCAAACTCAGTCGCAATTTGTAATCCACATAGGCAAAATTGTATTCCAAATGGTTAAAAAAATAGCAGCAAAGGTTCCCTTTAAAAAACCCTCCTTCGAGGGGCTCCCCAAATAACCTGAAAAGGGGGAAAAAAGGGATGAGGCGCACGTATGCGCAACTTGGATAAAAAAACTTTTTTTTGATGGGGGGAGTCCTAACAATCCATGGCCATCTGGGTGAGGACAAACGCGGGGCAACAAAACTAAAAACAGGGGCCAACTAGTGCCCACCCTTCAGGATAAGTCCATGTTGTGATTCCCATAAAAACTGCAGGAATTACTTAAAGGCCAGCAGGTCTTCCTCACTGCTGCTGGAGCTAAAGGACATGAGAGGGCGCTCCTGCCTCATCATGAAAGTGGCCCTGGCTGCAGCAGCAGACCCCCGCCGACCTCTCAAGGATGGTCTTCTTGGTGACTGGGCAGTGGTAACTTGGGCCCTGCCCATCACTCTATAGTGGCCAGATCCTCCTGCCGGCATACCAGGTGACAGAATCTCCGGCTGTAATGGTAACGCTCTTCCACGAGCAGCGGACTGTGCAGCCTGCAACTGCCGTGGGCATGGCAGTTGGTAGTGGTACTGTACCACAGTTGCATGGTACACGAAAGTGTTCGTGGTCATCTGTCCCACATGAAGGATCGGTGGTATCGGTGGCGGTAAATCAGGAATCAGGGGTTCCGGCTGATCCTGACCTTGGGATTTCTCTTCAGATCTCAAGGTCTCAAGGTCACAAGCATCTTCTGTGGCCTGGGCCTCCTCACTCCAGTCTTCCGGGGGCGCTGCAGGAGTAGGTGGTCGCTTTAAGACTTTCAGCCCAGTAGCAAAGGGGCCTTGGAGGCTTTTCATGGGGGTATACTGCATGTAGATTGTGGCGTATAGGCGGAAGATACAGCCGCTTAACTGAACGGCGGTTAACATACAATTCCTCCGCCGTCTCCTCATCGCCGATGAAACCGACTCCCCGCTCCACATTGAACCAAATAACGGTTCCCCTTCGGCACTCCAGCTTAGGGTCACCGGACTGTGGGTGCTCCAAAACTTGCACCACCCACTCCTCCACCAGCTTTTTATATTCCCAGAGGGTCTGGATGCTCCGGGTGACAGCCTCAGGGACCATCAAATTCTGGCGTAAGGAGTAGTCCTTGTGTGGCGGAGCCGGAACTCCTGCCGCCTCCGCCGTGTCAGCCAGTGGAGTCACCACCTCAGCAGGCACCTCTCCGACTTCCTGTTGAGCTGTGAGAGATAGATCTCCTCCGGTTCCTTCTCCTCATAGGGGTCGTCTGCCCACAACATGCTTCCCCAGTCAGGACCTCGCTGTCTCGCCGCCATCTTACTCTGCTGACTTACCATGTCTTCCTTGCACGCAGGAGAAGGGGGCGGAACTACCAGGGAGGAGTCTGCATCGCTGAATAGAATTCGTACGCAACAGCGTGTAGAGTAACTACCAGGGAGGAGTCTGCGCAACAGCGTATAGAGTAACTAAATTATACGTAGAATAGCGTATAATTTAGAGGACAAACTACGTAGCGATGCGTACAAAAGCGAAGCAAATCGCCTAATATTCGGATTCGCTTCGCAGCTGGAAAAATCCCAAGATTCGATACGAATCAACGAATCGATGGAATGCAAAACTGAACTATTTATAGGCATTCAGTTTTGCTCCGTCCTAATAACGGTTCCATTTTTTCCCGTTATGTATGATGGAAAAAAAGTCCTGTTGACAACTGGCTACGTAATTTTAAGAGAAAATAAAATTATAGAGGGCATTGCGGGCATCAGAGGTATTATTAATCTACCCCATGTATTCTTGTAATTGGTTCTATATTGGTAAGATGATCCATTCAATGCAAAAGCATTTTAGTGAACATGCTCCCTAAAATTTGCAGTCCACTGCCTGTTGTCAGGCAAGATCCATCCCTGGTAACAGAGAGTCAAAAGAGGGTTCACGGGATATGAAGGCCTGTCAGATCTGGTTGAGCTGAGCTTTCCTATAAACAGCTTCTGAAGTATAGATAAGCTCCTGTGTGCCTTTAAGTCTGATCTCTCCATCCTTAGAAGCTTTCTGAGCTCCCTAGAAGAAAAAGAAAACATAGTAGGAAGTAATGTAAGTGAGCTCACTGCAAACCTTACTGGCAGATTCAAGAGAAGGGAGGCACCCACTGCTTCTGAGTGGAATATATCTAGCTATGCAGCTGAAACATGAAATAATATACCTTAAAGAGACTTTATTGAAGCCCAAATAATACCAGCGCCTTCACAGTTGTGATTGTACAAAGAAGCAAAGACATTATGCAAACTTTTTTTTAAAACTCAGATATGCTTTAAGAGTTACACAAAATCATTTATACATGGGGTGATACAAGATTTTTTGAGATTTTGTATTTCAGTAGAAAAAAAAAACAGATTTATTGCTTTTCTTAATCATGTCCAGTATCACCCGATGTAAAAAGGTATCTAAGGTTAGGTTCTTAGAGTTGGGTTCTTAGAGTTGGAGGCTCTGTTCAGGCCTTTCATCACAAATTCTGTTAAAAACGCAGGACAAAATAGCGTATTCATCATAGATAGAGTCCAGTTGTGTTAATGGCCACAGGTTCTTAGACTGGCCCTAATTTGGTGTACCATATTTGGTCGGTTTCCCTAGAACAATCCCCTGTATGACATCTGGGTGTCATCAGTCCAAAGAATAAGGCGCTCTAGATTTATACGCTCGGCTCCTTTGATTTGAAATGAAGTTCTTCTGATAAACCGTAATATAAGAAGAGGAAGATAGTAATTTTGTTTTTAGGTTAACAATAGAGCAAATACATTACACCAAATTAGTACTGCTCTACATACCTGCGGCCATAAAACAACAGTGGATTCCACATTTGGTGACTGGGAATAACAATAAATTCCAGTTCATCAAGTGATATCCCAGTATATTCAGTCTTTTCCCATGACTGGTTAGTTATTGATGACCAGTCGATATAAGTAGAAGGATCCAGGTATGGTTGTTTGGATAATTGTTTGGATATATCTTGTTGATAATAAAGGGTGTTTGATTTTATAAAGGTCTTTTTTCGAGTATGTAAGTCAGTTTGATTTAGTTTCAAAATTGTATTGAATCTGATCTAAATATTTCTTAATCATAACTAATCTGAATTAAATGTACAATGCAAATGAAAATCATAATCAATAATACAGTATATTTACTTGGATGTATTAGTTACATCATATTTCTCTACAAATAAATTCAGACTAAGTACTTGCTGCAAATCATTTTCCAGTGTCTGCAATTTTTCAATTTCTGTATCGTTCTGCCCATAGGACAATGTGACAATGAAGGCATCCGCTATTTTGAACAGATGCCAAGTGGACGTGTGGTAGGAGGATCTAATGCAGCTAAGAATGCCTGGCCCTGGCAGGTCAGTATTCACATTTATATGCACATTTATGTCAGTTCCCTGATAATCTAATGGAAGTTTAGTTCCTTCTAATGTATTACCATTCCCAATTGTAGTAATGACTTCACACTGACTTCCTGGTGAGCTCATTCATATACACAGGAGCCTGTCAGTTCTGGCTGAGCTAAAGAGTAAAGTATTGGGAGGGTCAGAGGCTTAGAATCAGCAGCTTCCTTTCTAAGAAATGAGGTCAGAATCCTACTATCATAAAGTCTGATAGTGATTGTGTAGTTGCTAGAAAAAGTAAGTGAACCCTTTGGAATTAGCTGGATTTTTGCATTGATTACTAATATAATCTGAGAGAATCTGATTATCTAAATCAGGGATGCTCAACCTGCGGCCCTCCAGCTGTTGCAAAACTACTGCAGGAGCTACTCCCATACATATGCCCATGTTCCTACACCCATACCAGAATCCTACTATTCTATTTCTCACTCAGTGTCTAAATCACATCACTGACAGTCCACAGGCTCTTCCCTCACTATCTCCAGAGTGTAATAAACAGCTGGAATCAGCAAGCACATGAAATCACATGTCTATTTAATCCTATCATGTACGATACAGCCTGCTGTGCCTGATACACAGCCTCTTGGGTGTGATACTGCCTGCTGATCTGTGAATCTAATCCCATTTTGTACTATACTATCTGGTGTGTTGTGTATCTAATCCCATATTGAATATTACTGTCTGGTGTGTATGTAAGCTTATGTCAGATGTCTGGTGAGCCTCTATATGTAAATCTATTGTCTGTGATGCAGTCTACTATTCTTGTATCAAAGATTCTCATGTGTGATCCTGCTGAGCTGTGCATCTAATCCTATCTTGTATGATCCTGCCTTGCTGAAGTATGTATCTAAATTCTTATGCACACAACCATATCCTTTTTGCAGTCTGCAAGATGCACATCTGCTAAAAGTATACTGTCCGTGTGCCATCTGCATTTTTTTGCAGAGCCATTGACATTTATGGGTTTGAGGCCTGCATTTTGAGGACCAAATATAAGGCATGTTCTATTTTTTGTGGAACTGACATACGCATGACTTAATCAAATAAATTATATTTCATTTACTTAAAGTCTTGTTCATTCAGTCAAGTTGGAAGTCCTATTATGACTTGTATACAAAGATAGCTGTCAGTCACAGATAGGACCGCCTCCCTGACTTCAAAGCCTAGAATGAGAAGGAATTTAAAGAAGAACTCCCGCCTAAAATTTCATTCTCTGACCTGCTAGAAAGGTACACAATGTAATCTGTAGTGACTGTAATTTTCTTACCAGTGGCTGTATTTGTGACTTTTACCTCCCTTCTGCTTTTCACCTGTGTCATGTGACCAGCAATCAGACTCTCCAACTGACACAGCATCTTATGTGTGAACAGGAAGTCAGTTTCTCTATGTATTCCTATGAGGGCCTCACTCTCAGTCTCATAGGAATGAATAGAAACATAACTGACTTCCTGGAGTTCAGAGAGTTAGTCACATGACATCACTTTCAGGCAGGTCAGAGAATAAACTTTTTGCCGGGAGTTCTACTTTAAATGAATGAATACACAAGTTATATTGAATCTTTTCCCATAACACCATATATCAACCTGCTCCTCTTCCTCTGCTCTATAACCTGCTGTCTTCAGCTCAGACAACATGTTCAATGTGACAGGTTCCCTTTAAGAACATACCATCTGTTAATGTATGTGTCTAGTAAATAAATAGTGACATGAATAAAACCTCTTCTGGTTAGGAAAGAGGTGTCTTATTTGATCACAAAATGATGAACTTTCACATTGGATTCAAAGGTGTTGTCCCATCAGGGACATTTCTATTATATTGATAGCATATGCTATAAATGTCAGAGAGGTGCAGGCCTCATCTCTGAGACCTGCATCCATCTCTCTAAAGAACAGGGTCCTGAAGTAAACTGAGTGCACACTGCCCATGCATGGTGTCCTTTCCATTCTGTGGGTCTTCAAAATAGCCGAGTAAGCATGGCTGTTTTCGGAAGCTCCAAACTATGTATGAAGTTTCGATTCACTTGCGCAGCTTGCTTTCCATTCAATTTAGGGGACTTGTAACAGGTCAGAGAATACATTTTTTGGCGGGAGAAAAGTGTCATTAACAATTATGTATTTTATAATATTTTTATTATTGGCTCCCTTCAGGTTTCTATTCAATATCTGTCTGGCGGTTACTGGTACCACAACTGCGGAGGCATCCTCATTCGTGCTAACCGTGTGCTGACTGCTGCTCATTGCATGGACACGTAATCACAACTTTTATATTCTCCTCACATTATATTAATGTGATATATTGAAATCATTTTGGCAATCTCATGAAAGTTACTTACCATAAATATGTAGATTACAGAGCATTATGGTGATATAAAGCAGGCCATACATTTTAGATTAGGGCTGGCCACAGCCAAACCCATCAAACATACAGTATGCTGGATCCAGATTAATGGCAGATCAGGAACAGAGCTTTACAAATGGTGTAAAGATAACAGAACGTGCTTATGCAAAATGAAAAATGATTGCTCATTTTATAGATTTTCTTTTACCCCTAAAAAATGCCTGAAAAAGGGCATGCGATTTTCTTGGCATCTGCAGTTTTTGCTGAGTTTTTGTGGTGTTTTTTTAGTGGCATTTTTTTTCTAAACTGTGTGAACTGTTTTTTTCTCCGGTGGCCTTTTTTTTTTACCCTATAGTGAAATAGATGCAAAAGAGCTTGAAAAAAAAAATTGTGAGTGTCAAAATACAAAAAGCCCAATTAATTAACAAAAACTTCAGAAGCAAAAAAAAAAACAAACACATCTGTATTTCATATGTCCTGTAGATCTTCAGGCAATATTTGGAGGTGGTGTTTTTACTGCAGAAAAAAAAAACACACCAAAAAACACAGAGGCGTTTGGGCTCATGCACACAGCCCTTTAATAGTTTTTTTAGGGCTTTATTTTCAGAAAGAAAGCAGACTTTCTTGATAATTGCCTGATCTTCATTAGAGGTGAGGGCCACATTGACAAGCAGCAATCACCTCCACTTCATGGGGACAAATGAGAGGGATAGTGATTGCCTGTCCCCATAGAAAATCATTGTTCCTGTGCTGCAGATCATCATTGAGACAACAATTTGTGCCGGCAGAACAACACCATCACCCAATGAACAAGCAGTTGGTTGTTCACCGAATAATTGCTGTCACCTTTTGAATGTTGCAAATTATCAGGAACCTTTACTTTGAAAATGACTGAATATACACCCACGATCTTTAACTTTCCATTGTTTCATTCCCAACAGACCTGGTACCTACCGTGTGGACCTTGGAGATTACAGTCTTACTACTTATGAAGGCAGTGAACAGTTCATTGCTGTCTCATCCTACAGGAAACACGCTTTGTGGAACCCCAGTAATATTGCTGCTGGGTAAGATATTCACTAACATGTAAAAAGATTTCATAAGCAAAGAAAAGTACATGCCAAAAAACATAGCACATAGTTCACAATTATATATTACCTAGAATTAAATCAGCGACACTGACTGCACACTTTATAAAGCTTTCTCATCACATGAGAAGCTATTTTACCTTTAGTACTGTGATATGGTCAAGACTTTAATTATATTTGAATGATTAAAACTTCCCATGATGTCCATGAATACATTTATATCATCTCCCATACAGATATGATATCGCTATCCTGTGGCTAGCCTCCAGTGCTACCCTGAACACTGCTGTGAAATTGGCCGTTCTGCCAACAAGTGGATACACCCTGCCCAACAATTACAACTGCATTGTTACCGGATGGGGGAGAGTCAGCAGTAAGTTCTTAATGTACTTCAACATACAGTGGGGCAGATATATTAAAGGGATTTTCCGAGTAATATAGTTTGTAAGGCTGAAAAAGACATTTCCCGCCTCACCTCCCTCCTTTATCCTTTGGATTCATTCATCCATGATACATATGTTGATTCAACTTTTGTACTAATACATGGTGCATCTTTTTGTAATCTGTTATTGTTCAAAAAAAAAAGACATCTGTCCATCCAGTTCAGCCTGTTATCCTGCAAATTCATCCAGAGGAAAGCAAAAAAATAAAACCCCTCTGAGGTAGAAACCAATTTTCCTCATATTAGGGGAAAAATTCCTTCCCGACTCCAATCACACAATCAGAATAACTCCCTGGATCAACGACCTCTCCAGAAATTTAATAACTATAACCTGTAATATTATTACACTTCAGAAATACATCCAAGCCCCTCATGAACTCTTTTAGTGAATTCACCACCTCCTCCTAGTATGTATGGGCATCTTGCATTATTCCTTCCCATGTGCATAACCTTACATTTGTCAGTGTTAAACCTCATCTGCCACTTCTCTGCCCAAGCCTCCAATCTATCCAGATCCATCTGTAGCAGTGTACTGTCCTCTTCCGTATTAATTGCTTTACACAGTTTAATGTCATCTTCAGAAATTGATATTTTACTGTGCAAGCCTTTTACAAGATCATAGATCAAGATATACTAAACAGAATAGGGCCCAATACTGACCCCTGTGATATCCCACTAGTTACAGTGACCCAATATGTGTACCGTTAATAACAACCCTCTGTTTTCTATCACTGAGCCAGTTACTTACCCACATACAGACATTTTCTCTTAGTCCAAGAATTCTCATTTTTATATACTAACCTTTTATGACACAGTATTAAATGCTTTGGATGAGTTAAGATATATTACATTCATTGACTGAGCCTGTTAAAGTCTAGAACCTACCTCCTCATAGAAACTGATTAAATTAGTTTGACATGGCCGATCCCTCATGAAGCCATGCTGATATGGAGTTATTTGCTTATTTTCCTTAAGGTACTCCAAGATAGCATCTCTTAAAAAACCTTCAACCTATTTACCCACAACAGATGTTAAACGTAATAGCCTATAGTTTCCTGGCTCTGTTTTTGACCCTTTTTGGATTTCGGTACCACATTTTGTAAGCGTCAATTCTGTGGAACACTCCCTGTCAATATAGAGTCCTTAAATTTTAGAAATAAGGGTTTTTCTATGACATTACATAATTTTCTTAGGATATGGTGGTGTATGCCATCTGGTCCCGACAATTTTTCTGATGCTGCTGCATTTCTTCCTGGGTCACACAGGTCACTTTTGAATGGGAAATTTACTTTTATATTCTGCATTTGATCGGACAGTTTATTTTCCTCAGTGAATACAGTGGAGACAAAAAATATTTAACAGCTTTGCTTTCTACTCATTGTTCTCTGTCACTTCCCCCTCATCACTCTGTAAAGGGCCAACACCTTCAGATCTATACTTTTTACCATTTATATAACTGGAGAATATTTTAGGGGTAGTTTTATTCTCTTTGGCAATGAATCTCTCTGTCTCCAGTTTGCTTTTATTTGTCTTTTACATATTCATTTTTTTCCTTATAATTTTCCAATGTTTCCTCGTTACCCTCCTGTTTTAGTGATTTAAATGCTTACTTTTTGTCTTTTATTGCTTTATATTTATTGACATTGTTTTTTTCTTGTTTCTCACCCTTTTATTCCCATAAAGTATGTACAGTACAGTACTTTTAAAAATATCCCGTTTTGTGGCTGCATTTTTATTTTTGAGTACATTGTCTCAGTTAGTGAGGCCAGTGGCCTCTCTTACGTAGCTGGTCAAATTTTGCTTTTTTGAAGTTTGGTATTGTTGTGCCTCCCTGAAGAAACACTCTATTGAATCAGTTATTAGTTTTATGGTCACCATTTCCCAGGTTTCATTCAACCTGTACATATGAGTATTTTACACTCTCCACTTATCCTCAGAATAGGTTATCAGTATCTGATTGGTGGGAACACCACAGCCTCCTTCTAAGACAGTGACATCACATTTATCATCACATGGCCTCGGGACTGTTCAGTCCCATTCAAGTGAATAGGGATGAGCTGCAGTACCAAGCACAGCCGCTATCCAATGGACCACGCTGTGCTGGAAAGCTGCAAGAACCCCCACTGATCACATCCTGAGGGATTTGTATATGCAATTTTCCCTTTTGATCCCTTATACCGTTGACTGCAATAGAATACCATTGCAGTCTATGGAATTCTGACAGACTGCCTGTCAGTTCTTGCCTCAGGCATGGCTGTGTAGGCAGCTCGCTATGAGAGACCTGGAAGCCTTCACAAGGCCCCATGCTGTCATAGCAACCTATCCAAGCCCCATGATTTTTCACTGCTGACTGTGGCATCTGAGGGGTTGAATGACCGTTTTCAGCATTATCTCCAGCCAGCACCAGTTGTGTATGGAGCTGTATCAGCTGATCATAGACCTGTGATCTTGCAGATGTACTGTTAGATCTGGGGGCGTGAAGGGCTTAAAGGTAATCTGTCACTAGTTTAAAGGTGTCCTAATTAGGGGAAACATAAACTAATGACAGATGTCCTTAGCAAAATGCTGGGTCACTTTCTTTAACTACCGTAGCCATTTTGACAATGTCTTGTATTGAATAGCTGCAGCACATGCCGATGAATTCCCATATTCATGAGCTCCTGGCTTTCCCCGCCCATCTGCTACTGATTCATGTGGGGAAAAAAAACTGTCAATCTCCAGAAGGTGGGCAGGGAGAGCTGTAAACTCATGAATATGGGGAGTCATTGTGGCATGTGCTGGAGAGCAGAAAACTGGTGAAGGATTCCTTTAAGGGCTCATGCACACAAATTTATTTTTTCTGCACCCATTTATTTTTTTTTTTTGCGGCGCGTACACTGAACCATTCACTTCAATTAGAAAATGACTCCATGTGCATTCCGTGTCCATATATCCACATGGGTGTTTGGCAAAAGAACAGATCTGCATTACAGATAAGGATAGGGCTGTTTTATTAGGGACTGACCCTTCCATTCCACAAAATGCACATGGTTGGTATCTGTGTTTTGCAGATCTGCAATTTGCGGAACACAAAACTTCTAATTGTCGCGTGCATGAGCCCCTAACGAGCTGAAGATCAAACATCCACTCACCGTATTTAAAAAAGCTGTGTGGCCATAATCTCCCACACTGTCCATGACCGACAGTATCATCCAATACCCAGAGAGAGTCATGTAACAGTCCTATTGTATTTTTGGACCTGTGCATGACACTCACTGGATGACACATGGCTACATCAGCAATAACACTACCCAGTGTACAAAGGTGTCTCTTCGTGCCCAGTGTTATACAGCGCTAGAGAGTACACCAACACAGCACCTGTAAAGTAAAAACGCTGTGCCATTGTGATACTGCTCCTATTGGTAATGACTGTATGTATGGAGGCAAAAAATCCTATGATTTTTTATTCAGAAGAACAGCCTGCATCAACAGAAGATCTGTGGTTATGAGACAGTAGTATGTGTATTATGTACCTAAATGTAACCTAAATACAAGAATTGCATGTAATTGCTATGAACTCAAGATGCTATTGTTTCTGCACAGCCACTGGACCTTTTCCTGCTATTCTCCAGCAAGTCACTCTGCCTGTAGTTGCCTACCCAACTTGCTCTCTCAGCTCCTGGTGGGGTACCACTGTCAAGACCAGCATGATCTGTGCTGGCGGAGATGGAGTCAAGTCTGTTTGTTTTGTAAGTTGCATCTTCTTACAATGCTCTCCTTGAATGTAGAACAGCATATAATAGTCATGGTTGTTCAATGCAAGTGTTTCCAAGATAAATCAACATTCATTTTAAATCACTTGGGTGTTAGATGGGTTACATGAAAAAAAATACTACAAAACTATACCTATATGTATTTGTTGCACACTGGAACACAGGAGGAGGCGAATGCGAGTGGTGGCTGAAGCAATGAGGATGTTTGATATTAAGAAATGAGCAGCGAGGTCAAAGGCAGGATAACTTCAGTTTGAAGATGATGACTGGTTATAGAAATCAATGACCGGGCTGGCTTTATTATAGCAAAATAAATTTACTGAATTTCCTTTACTGAATACATTATAGGAATTACAGTACAAACACATGCAGTAGGCACTGCCCTGAAGTATTTCACCGAGTATACTTTTCCCAAAATTGCGGTGTATAGGAAGTAGCTATGACGGTGGTCCTCCTTGAGTCTCTCTCTAAAGATACCAGCAATCTTCCCACATGACCAAAGCCATGCAATTCCGCAATATTTCTCTGAAATGTCCAGCCACAGATTGCAGTCTTAGAGCGGATGGCCATTCTGTCTCAGTAGTGTGGGGGGCACCAGAAGCAATAAACCCAGACCACAGGCAGTAGTCTAAAGCCATATGCATGCATTACCTTTACTGATTCAGTCCAATCACAGCCCATATGGTCCTAAACCATCTGCAATAATTCAATGCTTCTTTCTGTCAGAGGTACAGTAGTTCCCAGCAAACATGCTTTTCTGGCAGCTTTCACTCACAGGAATGGGGTTTTCCTGGAGAAGGATCTGCCTTGGCCTACTTGGCAGTGGCACACAGCAAGCAGGTCGCCGCTCTTGCTTGCTTACTAGCATAGACCACGAACCAGGGGAAAATGGGACCAGCACACTATCCAGTAACTGTAAGAATTGCCAGTTAACTATTTCCTTCCCATCCATAGCCTTTTTGGGTTACATAGTACATAGATCAGAATCACTATCACAATAAAATCCTAAACATTCTAACAGTGAACATAGTATTAACCCTTTATAAGTTAACCTGGTATCAATCTTTTAGCAGTGAATCAGCATATCACTGCATATAGTGGCATACCTTCAATAGAGGCAGAGTAAGTGACTGCTATGGGACTCAGGGGAAGGGTGAAGGTGCTGCATTTTCACGCAGATGCCACTAGGGGAAGCTCAGTGCAAAGAGATTATTACAGTAATTGTATAAATTCCTATGCTCTGATCTCCTCCTAGTGGTGGATACAAGCAACCAACTTCTTTAATATTCCAATTTTCTTATTAACATTTCTTCAGCTCCTTAAAAAAATGTACATTTGTCAGAAATCTGGGGCACTGCTCTTTGTGTTTTGTGGTGCCTGTGAGTAATGCTTGCATACTGGGATAAGGAGGGGGGGCATTATAAATTTTGCAATGGGGTCCCATGAGATTTGTGTGCCCCCTGATACTATACATTCTGAAACTTATTGCTATCTACTGAAGTGTATGCTTCTTCATGACTACACTTTAGGGTGATTCCGGTGGACCCCTCAGCTGCGTTGTCAATGGTGTGTACCAAGTCCATGGTATTGTCAGCTTTGTATCTTCTCTGGGATGCAACTACTACCAGAAACCATCTGTGTTTACCAAAATCTCCGATTACATCTCCTGGATCAACAGTGTAAGTAATGTATATGACTGTGCTAGATTATTCCCCAAACTATATACTATTGTGTCAATAGGACTTTCACTGGATTGCTGTGCAAGTACATTAAACCTTTTCAATCATTCAGTTGGGCGGCAGTACTACTCCGTGGATGTGAAGCATACTTGTGCATTATTGAGACAGATGTATGAACCTATTAATTTACTTGTGGTCACAACTTTAATTTTGCAAATTTATGTAGAAAAAAAGTATCACAAAGAATAAAACAGAAAAACCAGTGCCAAGCGCTACACCATCGTCTGGATACCATCGTAGAACCTTCTAGACGTAACAAGAAGTCAGTTATCATCAATTGCCAAATGGCCTATTTGAAAAAGCCAAAAACAAGCATTCACCAACTGGGATCTAAGAATTTCTTTATTTCATTCCATATGTTAAATGTGTCAGGGTTCAGTCTCTACTTCAGGTTGACATGGACATAATATACATATGGATATACAAAGCAATTCTTTATGGGTGGGAACAAAGTACAATGTGTGGGGGAGAGGTTAATCACAACACAAGTGCAGATAAAATTTGCCCTCCAAAATTACAATTACTGTATTTTTCACCCTAAGACAAAAGTGGGGCAAATACTAATTAGCACTTCCATTATGGAAGAGCTCATTAGTACATACAAGAAAACTAGGGAGAATGAATGCAGCACTCCCTGTGCAGGTTCTGTACTCACTGATCCCTGCTCTTCGCCAGCTGTGTGCTGTGCTGTAAGGACACTCAGGGACCTCACGTTGTGCAAAGTCAAGTCACAGCAGGAAGAGCAGGAGCTGGATCTCAGGAGTGCAGTGGCATCTACAACAGGAGAAGGAAGTTGATTTATTTTTCTTTCTCTGATCTGAGGTCTGATTAACATGGGGGTCTTAGTAACATGAGGGTCTGATCTGAGGTCTAAATGGGGGTCATATAAACATTGGGGGTCTGATCTGAAATCTGATCACATGTATGTTATGTGCATGTGTACAGTATCTGAAGAAGGGCCTGGAGCCTGATACGCAAGAATAAAAGACATATTCTTAGAACCCAGTTGGTGAGCGATTGTGTTTGGCTTTTTCAAATCGGCCATTTAGCAATTGTTGAGATTAGACTTACAAAAAATTATAACCATAATATAGTAGGCTGTGATGTTTTTTGCATTTATTTGATGTACTGCTAATCTGTATAATTCATGTATTTTAACATAAAATGGATCCCAAGTAAGCATGCCACCATGTAAGGCAAATGCCCCAAAACATAACCATACCTTTCTTGTGAAAACCCAGTCTTGTAATCCTGGATCCCTGCATCTTCAACACAGGAAGTCTCAGGGACACTCAATCAAAGGGGGACATGTTATTATCAGAGTGATGGTGCACCAAACAGAGTGGTGCTGCCCATGGTGCACTGAATACCTTATTTGCATAAAAATAAAATCAAGCATTTCTCATGGCTTAGAACAGCTTTTCACAATAAAGGTATGGTTATATTTCAGGGAACATACCCTACATAGTGGTTTGCTTAGCTAACCTTGAAACCTATTTTTGAGGTAACAACCTAGCTTTGTAAACTGGCAACCAGAATTGGTACTATTGACACCACTAATTTTAGACCTTAGACTGTAGGTCTTTTCAGGCTAAAGAGTTTGTGTTTTTGCATTTGGAATGTCCAAGCCCTAAAATAATACTCCCTACTTGATCTCTCATATATTGAAATAAAAGCTTACTTTTCTATATATTTTTTTTTCTTTTGCAGAACGTCTAAATGAGACCTGTCCTGTAGGCAGACTCACTGGAAGTACTCCATGGTATGGAGACAAATTGGCAGTGCTCGGTGGAAAACTAATATGCAAAGAGGTATCCCCCAAGAAAGAGAACCATCTCGCCAGTGCCACCTATTGGGAGTGGTTTCCTATAAGTCAAGATCCAACTTTCAAACAAGCCTTGGGATTTTACATGGGAATATAGTCAAGCCAGATAACCATCTGTAGACAGCTGTTTCAAGGAGCTTGCCCCTCATCAGTATGGAGTAGGATTCTGGCTGGCAAAGTGCGATGCCTTGAAAGTGGGAAGGTGCTGAATCCTTGAAGAGACCAGTCCTGTATGTCAGATCTTGATTCAGGGAGTCACTTCCAATAGGTGACATTGGCAAGATGGTTCTCTTTTTGGGGGTATTCTTCTTTGCCTAGAGCTTATAACAGCTACAACACACAACCTGTATAAATGAGAACAACTTGCTAATAAAGAACTTGCCTTTACTAAATGTTTCAATACTTTTTTCCATTGTGATAAATGAGACTATACATTGGACATTCCAATTATCATTTAAAGTGTAATCATCACTTCAATATTCATTAAATAAGAGATTAGTGAATCAGTTTGTAACAAACCAAATTCATTATGCACCTCCTAAAATGTTGTCCGGTAGACAAACCCAAAAATTATGCCATTATGCCATTTTACTTCTCATGGCGGCAGGAAAAAGCACTATGGCGGAAGAAGAAGGATGCTCACATGACCCTAAGAGGAAGTGGGGGGGGGGAGCTTGCCCTGATTGGCTCACACGATGAGCCAATCAGTGCTGAAGCAGGCAAGGAGGTTCCCTTGCAGAACTAGCAGAACTTCATTCTGTGTTGGAATGTGAATGAGAGTGGATGGGTCTATTCAGTGTCTGACAGAGAACAAAACTTAGGCAAGGGACAGCGAAGGAAAAGGCTAGAACATTACATTTTTTTTTTGTGGATTGGATGGAGCACTCCTCCTCTCATTCGTAGCAGGATGACGAGGAAGTGACTTCTGACTCTGACACCATGCCTTGGAGCCAGGGGTCAGAGCATTCCCTCTGCTCCTCCTCCTTGCAGCCCCAGAGAAGGCTTTTTTCTGGAGTCCTCACTGTTTTCAATGCCCTTTCCTAGTAGCGCACCTTCCTTTTAAAGATGTAGAATTACAGGCTGAAGTTATTCAACGAAGTCTCATGCAACTTCAGACTTAATGAACTTTGCCTCCGCGAACACATACATTTTAATGGTATACAGAGACAGGTCTCCGTACAGCATTAAAACAAAGTTGGGCAACTAATTAACTTTGGATCTTAGATCCATAATGCGATTTGTTCACCCCTATCCACAGGACCACATGGCTTTAAATGTGTTCCACCATATGTTCCAGGGACAGGAAATAGTCTATACTGCCTTCCAATGTGCGGTACATGAATAGGAAATAATGAATGTCTTCTGCTGTACTATGTAGCTCTAATTAGACAATACTGAATATGTTAAAAGGTGATAGTGCTTAAAAATAAATACATAGGAGGTCATTCACTACATAGAAATATGCCTGCACTGGCTTGTGCAAGGTGATGGCAATGTCCAAGAGACTGTCCTCGGATTTCAGCCATTCTTACGTGGCAAGGAACGCTCTTCTGGACTTGCAGCTACAGAACAGGCTGCCGCTACAACGTTTAATGATGTATTGTAATAATGTATTGCACAGGGGATCAGACCCCCAAAAGTTAAAGTCCCAGATTGGGATAGAAATAAAGTTTAAAAAATAGTCAAAAAAGTGTTTTTAATAAAAGAAATAAAGTTTCAAGTAAAAAAAAAGAAAAATACGCCCCTTTTCCCTGATTTTATAATAAAAAATAGAAAAAAAAGAATAAACACACATATTAGGTATCGCCACATCCATAACGACCATCTATATAAATATATCACATGATCCACCCACACACAAAAGCCATTTTTGTCACCTTGCATCACAAAAAGTACAACACCAAGCGATCAAAACAGCGTATGCCCCCAAAATGGTACCAATGAAACCGTCACCTCAAAATGAGCCCTTACATAAGACAAACACCAAAAAAATATAAAAACTACAGCTCTCAGAATATGGAGACACTAAAACATAATTTTTTTGTTTAAAAATGCAATTATTGTGTTTAAGTGAAATAAATTTAAAAAGTAGACATATTAGGTATTGCCGCGTCCATAACAACCAGCTATATAAAAATATCGCATGACCTAAGCACTCAGGTGAACACCAAAAGAAATAATATAAAAACAGTGCCAAAAAATACATTTTTTGTCACCTTACATCACAAAAATTGCAAATTGGTGTATTCTGCCCAAAATAGTACCAATCAAACTGTCACCTCATCCTGCAGAAAATGAGACCCTACCTAAGACAATCGGCCAAAAAATAAAAAAGCTATGGCTCTCAAACTATGAAGACAATAAAACATAATTTTCTTTGTTTCAAAAATGCTATTATTGTGTAAAACTTAAATAAATAAGAAAAAATATACATATTAGGTGTTACCACTTCCGTAACGACCTGCTATATAAAAATATCACATGACCTAACCCCTCAGGTGAATGCTGTAAAAATAAATAAATACTGTGCCAAAACAACTAATTTTTTGGTCACCTTACCCCGTAAAGTGTAATGCATAATGAAAATATCATATGTACCCAAGTTATGTATAACTGAAACAAACAAAAAAGTAAACATACTTGATATCATCACGTCCGTAACAACATGCTCTATAAAAATAGCACATGATCTAACCTGTCAGATGAACGTTGTAAAAAACAGAAAATAAAAACAGCCATTTTTTAGTTACATTGCCTCACAAAAAACGTAATATAGAACCATTAAAATCATATGTACCCCAAAATAGTACCAATAAAACTGTCACCTTATCCCGTAGTTTCCAGAATGGGAGTTTCTACTGTAGGGGTGCATCAGGGGGGCTTCAAATTGGACATGGTGTCTAAAAACCAGTCCAGCAAAATCTGCCCTCCGAAAACCATACAGGGCTCCTTTTCTTCTGCGCCCTGCCATGTGCCCTTACATCAGCTTACAACCATATATGGGGTGTTTCTGTAAACCGCAGAATCAGGATAATAAATATTGAGTTTTGTTTGGCTGTTAACGCTCAATGTGTTAAAGAAAAAAATGGATTAAAATGGAAAATCTGTCAAAAAAGTGAAATTTAGAAATTTCATCTACATTTTCCTTTAATTCTTGTGGAATACCTAAAGGGTTAACAACATTTGTGAAATCAGTTTTGAGTAACTTGAGGGGTGTAGTTTATACAATGCGGTTAATTTTGGGGGTTTCTACTATGTAAGCCCCACAAAGTGACTTCAGACCTGAACTGGTCCTTAAAAAGTGGATTTTGGAAATTTTATTAAAAAGTTTAAGAATTTCTTCTAATATTCTAAGCCTTCTAATGTCCTAAAAAAAAAAAAACATTTACAAAATGATGCCAACATAAAGTAGACATAAGGGAAATGTTAAGAAATAAATATTTTGTGCAGTATCACTTTCTGTTTTAAAAGCAGAGAAATACACTGTAGAAATTTTGAAAATTGCAAATTTTTCAAAATTTTTGGTAAATTTGGGATTTTTAATATATAAAGGTGAAATATATTGACTCAGATTTATGACTGTGATGAAGTACAACGTGTCACGAGAAACAGTCTCAGAATGGCTTGGATAAGTTAAAGTTATTACCACATAAAGTGACACAAATCAGATTTGCAAAAAAATGCCCTGGGCAGGAAGGTGAAAACTGGCCTGGGGTAGAAGGGGTCAAACACCACCTGCCCCCAAATAAGGGAAATTTTTCAGTTGCTTTGGAATATGAAAAAGCTTAACACATGCCACACCAATGTTTTTTTTTTTTAAACGCATGATTTGTTAATGCTGTCAAACATGCGTTAACTCATAGTTATGTATGTCAGTGTCACAGATATAATTTACTATTACTGTCATTGCATTTATGAGCTTACAGAGGGAGAAAGAAAAAGCAAAAATTCATTAAAAAATGAGTCCTAGGAGACTAGAGGGTGTTATATATCAATTTCCAGAGCAACTAGAGCTAATCTGGTTTGGTCTGAACCGATTTGGTTCTGAACTTAACTTTTTTTAAAATTTGGCAAACTGCACACAGTCTCCTCTTAACAGTTGTTGTAGAGATGTGTCTGCTGCTAGAATTCTGTGTGGCCTTGACCTGGTCTCTAATCAGAGCTGCTGTTAACCTGCGATTTCTGAGGCTGGTGACTCGGGTGAACTTATCCTCCGCAGCAGAGGTGACTCTTGGTCTTCCTTTCCAGGGGCGGTCCTCATGTGAGCCAGTTTCTTTGTAGCGCTTGATGGTTTTTGCGAATGCACTTGGGGCCGCTTTCAAAGTTTTCCCAATTTTTTGGACTGACTGACCTTCATTTCTTAAAGTAATGATGGCCACTCGTTTTTCTTTACTTAGCTGCTTTTTTCTTGCCATAATACAAATTCTAACAGTCTATTCAGTAGGAATATCAGCTGTGTATCCACCTGACTTCGGCCCAACACAACTCATTGTCCCAACCCCATTTATAAGGCAAGAAATCCCACTTATTAAACCTGACAGGGCACACCTGTGAAGTGAAAACCATTTCAGGTGACTACCTCTTGAAACTCATCAAGAGAATGCCAAGAGTGTGCAAAGCAGTAATCAAAGCAAAAGGTGGCTACTTTAAAGAACCTAGAATATAACACATATTTTCAGTTGTTTCACACTTTTTTGTTAAGTATATAATTCCACATGTGTTAATTCATAGTTTTGATGCCTTCTGTGTGAATCTACAATTTTCATAGTCATGAAAATACAGAAAACTCTTTGAATGAGACGGTGTGTCCAAAATTTTGGTCTGTACTGTATTTTATTAGCATACACTGCATCGAGTTGTAGCATGCATGCACGTCAGGACATTAGGGAACAGAACTAATCAGAAAGTAAACCCGAGCATTATATATTGAAGAAAACAATGTGTATCCGCACCTTTAAGGCTACCTTCACACTAGCGGTAGCACGGATCCGGCACCTAAAGGGTGCCGACGGATCCGTACTGCCGCTGATACATGTGTGGAGCCGGAGCAGCGCCACACATTGGAACAAGACACAGACAAACATACATACATACACATACATACATACATACTTACATACTCCAGCCAGGGACGCCGGCAGAACGTCTTCACGCGCCTCCTGCATGCAGTGATGATGATTCCCACAGCGCCCTCTGCTGGGCGCAGTGGGGAAACGTCATAGCTGCGCGCAGGAGGCGCGTGAAGACATGCTGCCGGCGTCCCTGGAGTATGTGAGTATGTATGTGTGTATGTATGTATGTCTGTCTGTATGTCTGTCTGTATGTATGTATCTATCTCTGTAGCCGGATCCGGAATGACCCCCCATTGCAAGTCAATGGAGGACAGATCCGGATTACTGGTGTGTCCACACCAAATGGATCCGTCCCCATTGACTTGCATTGGGGGTCATTCCGGATCCGTCTTGGTGCGGATGCCTGGACCGGAGAGCAAACCGCAGCATGCTGCGGTTTGTTCTCCGGTCTGAAGACGGAACGGAATGCTTTCAGGAGCATTCCGTTGTCTTCAGTTCAGTTTTGTCCCCATTGACAATGAATGGGGACAAAACTGAAGCGTTTTTTTCCGGTATTGAGCCCCTATGACGGAACTTAATACCGGAAATTAAAAACGCAAGTGTGAAAGTAGCCTAAGTGGAATTATAAAGGTCTGCTAATCATATTTCTTAACCAGGGCATGACATACAAGACCATCAAAATATTCTAACCTGTAGAGAATTTTCTATATTTTTTCCCATGAACCCCGTATGTGGAGCATGTTTGGAAGTGTTCTGTTGGGTGTTTGACTTGTCCCAGTTGACAATTCAGATCAACCTCTGAATGAGTCTGAAAGTCTGTTCCTGATGATCTCTTAGAAACTCCACAGAAGACACCTTTATCCACCAATCATCTAAATACTGTAGTTGTTTTTGAAGGGGAGAATGAATACCTCTGGCGTCAGAAGTCCACCTTTTTTTTGAATCATCTTAAAATAACAATCATGCTTAAAATTTCCTTTCTTGGGTTCACCAACTCTGCATTATTGTGTGCTGGTTTGCTGAGAACTCTGCTGTGGTCTATAGCCTCAAAAAGGATTTTGCCTACCTTAAAAAGACTGAGGTAGTGACTAGTTTAAAGGCTATCTGCATGAATTAAAGTTAGACATATTGTCTGCCACACAAGGCTTGAGCCACAGTGACATTCTATGCACAGTTAATAATTAGAGATGAGCGAGTAGTGTTCGATCGAGCCGGTATTCGATCGAATACTACGCTATTCGGCATACTCGATTTCAATCGAGTATAACGGCGATGGCGCACTTAGAATTCGTTTCCCCTCCCACCTTCCCTGGCGCTCTTTTTCCACCAATCAACATGCAGGGGGGGTATGACAGGCACGCTGAGCACGCTGGCAGCGCGAAAACAGCGTCTACATGGATTGGCTGGAAAAACCATGTGACCTCGAATATTAAAAACTCAGCTCTTCCTGCTCGTACGCATATGCTGCGTGACTTAGTCCAGGGACAGAGCTGGAGAAGGACAGACAGGTTTTAGC
>ONZH01021309.1:0-96171 GCA_900303285.1 Rhinella marina | reverse complement strand
TTAAAAACTCAGCTCTTCCTGCTCGTACGCATATGCTGCGTGAACTTAGTCAGGGACAGAGGCTGGAGAAGGGAGAGACAGATTTTAGCTGTTGGACAGGCAGGAGCGTGATTAAAAGCCCTTATCAGGGCTACTACAGTGGACTTCAGTGATAGCTTACTACAATATAGACTTTACAGAGAACGGCTGCTGTATTCAGGGATAGCTGCTGGAGTAGGGACAGAGAGAGGCATTAGTGGTGTATTAGGTGCTCTGCTACATACCAAACTATATTTGGCACTACTGCTGTGTACCTTGAAAAATACAATATATAGGCCTTATAACTGGCAACTGTACTGTGCGTTCTCTTGCAAAGTAATTTCTCATAACTGGTGTTCATACACACCGTCTGATCACTTAGTACACGGCTGTGTACCTTGAAAAATACAATATATAGGCCTTTATAACTGGCAACTGTACTGTGCGTTCTCTTGCAAAGTAATTTCTCATAACTGTGTGTTCATACCACACCGTCTGATCAGTTAGTACACGGCTGTGTACCTTGAAAAATACAATATATAGGCCTTATAACTGGCAACTGTACTGTGCGTTCTCTTGCAAAGTAATTCTCATAACTGGTGTTCATACACACCGTCTGATCACTTAATAAAGGCCTGTGTACCTTGAAAAATACAATATTATAGGCCTTATAACTGGCAACTGTACTGTGCGTTCTCTTGCAAAGTAAATTTCTCATAACTGGTGTTCATACAACACCGGTCTGATCACTTAATAAAAGGCCTGTGTACCTGTGAAAAATACAATATATAGGCCTTATAACTGGCAACTGTACTGTGCGTTCTCTTGCAAAGTAATTTCTCATAACTGGTGTTCATACAAACCGTCTGATCACTTAATAAAAGGGCCTTGTGTACCTTGAAAAAGTACAATATATAGGCCTTATAACTGGCAACTGTACTGTGCGTTCTCTTGCAAAGTAATTTCTCATAACTGGTGTTC
This sequence comes from Rhinella marina, assembly GCA_900303285.1. NCBI lineage: Eukaryota > Metazoa > Chordata > Amphibia > Anura > Bufonidae > Rhinella > Rhinella marina. The sequence continues at coordinate 95,172 of ONZH01021309.1, read as the reverse complement.
ATACACACCGTCTGATCACTTAATAAAAGGCCTGTGTACCTTGAAAAATACAATATATAGGCCTTATAACTGGCAACTGTACTGTGCGTTCTCTTGCAAAGTAACTTCTCATAACTGGTGTTCATACACACCGTCTGATCACTTAATAAAAGGCCTGTGTACCTTGAAAAATACAATATATAGGCCTTATAACTGGCAACTGTACTGTGCGTTCTCTTGCAAAGTAATTTCTCATAACTGGTGTTTCATACACACCGTCTGATCACTTAATAAAAGGCCTGTGTACCTTGAAAAATACAATATATAGGCCTTATAACTGGCAACTGTACTGTGCGTTCTCTTGCAAAAGTAATTTCTCATAACTGGTGTTCATACACACCGTCTGATCACTTAGTACACTGCCTGTTGTACCTTGAAAAATACAATATATAGGCCTTATAACTGGCAACTGTACTGTGCGTTCTCTTGCAAAGTAATTTCTCATAACTGGTGTTCATACACACCGTCTGATCACTTAATACACGGCTGTGTACCTTGAAAAATACAATATATAGGCCTTATAACTGGCAACTGTACTGTGCGTTCTCTTGCAAAGTAATTTCTCATAACTGGTGTTCATACACACCGTCTGATCACTTAGTACACGGCTGTGTACCTTGAAAAAATACAATATATAGGCCTTTAACTGGCAACTGTACTGTGCGTTCTCTTGCAAAGTAATTTCTCATAACTGGTGTTCATACACACCGTCTGATCACTTAGGCTGTGTACCTTAAAAATACAATATATAGGCCTTTTAACTGGCAACTGTACTGTGCGTTCTCTTGCAAACTAATTTCACGGCTGTGAAGGCAAAATATTGTAAAAAAAAAAATAAAATGCGGAGGGGGGCTAGCGGAATAGGACGTGGACGAGGACGGCGGGCGCGGAAATGCTGTTGGGGCCTTGTGAAGCCAGTGGGGATACAATGCGTGCTGGTGAGGGTCAGCCAGGATCCCGCTCATCCAGAATCCCTGCTTTTATGGACAGTTAAGCAGGGGGCGGGTTACACCGCTGTTGAGGCCTGAGCAGGTTTGAACAGTGGTGCAATGGATAGCCGATAGCGCTTCCACACAGTTGTCCACCAGCCAGTCATCCACACAGTCTCACTCTGACCCTCCTTCCTCCACACCTGGCCAAACAGAGTCATCCCACCATTGACCCCTCCCAGGAGCTCTTTTCGGGTCCTTTTCAGATGTGCCGGAAGAATCCCAGGAGCTAGCAGAGGAATTTGTTTGTAGTGATGCCCAAACACTGGAGTTTTCGCCATCTTCCTGCTGATGTGGACCCTGAGCCAGCATCTGTTATCATGAGCGATGATGATGATGAGACGCAGGTTGCCATCAAGGGAGGCTGTTGGAATGTCCAGTGGGCAGGAGGAGGAGCAGAGTGAGGAAGTGGAAGAGGAGCTGGTGGATGACGAAATGACCGACCCCACTTGGCCAGGGGTGATGTCCAGCGAGGAAAGCAGTGGAGAGGTGGTGGTCTGCGCAGCACCGAAAAAGGCAGCAGAGGCAGAGGGATGTCCACAGGCAGAGGGATGTCCACAGGCAGAAGGGATGTCCACAGCAGGGCACAGGAGGGGATGTTCACAGGCAGAGGCATGTCCACAGGCAGAGGGATGTCCACAGGCAGAGGATGGCCACAGGCAGAGGACAGGTTCAGACAGAGAAGTGAGGCCACAGCCAGCAGGGCCGAAGCTGTTCCCGGCAGCGGCCAGTCGCGCGAAGCTCCCCCATCGAGGCCTCGTACTCTGTGGTGTGGAGATATTTTAATGTTTGTGCGGATGACAAACTGAGCGCGGTTTTGCACACTCTGCCCACTCAAAACTGAGTAGGGGCTCTGAGAAGAGCAATCTGACCACCTCAGGCATGCGGCGTCACTTGGAATTCAAGCACTGGGCTTGAGTGGAGAGAGCAAACGCAATACAAACTGCGCCCGGTCTTGCTGCCCACTGCTCTTCCCCTTTGTTGTGTGCTGCCACTGCGGTCCAGACCTCCAGCCAGGACACCTCCACATCTGCCTCTGCCTCTGCCTCTGCTTACTTTGGGGCCTTCTCCTTCAGCCTCCCCTTCCCCCGCCTCTTCGCCTGCACCTTCCACACTCCTCGTCCCAAACAACTGTCCATCTCGCAGGCGTTCGACCGCAGGCGGAAGTACGCCTCGAGTCACCCCCAAGCCCAAGCCTTAAACTGCCACATCTCCAAACTGCTGGCCCTGGAGATGTTGCCGTTTAGGCTTGTGGAGACGCAGGCCTTCCGCGACCTGATGGCGGCTGCCGCCACCTCGCTATTCCGGTCCCCAGCCGCCACTACTTTTCCCGGAGTGCCGTCCCCGCCCTGCACCAGCACGTGTCGCGTAACATCAGGCGGGCCCTGAGGTACGCAGTCAGCGCAAAGGTCCACTTGACCACCGACTCATGGACAAGCGCTTGCGGCCAGGGACGATACATTTCTTTGACGGCACACTGGGTGAATGTAGTGGAGGCGGGGACGGGGGTCGCAAACAGAGACGGCCTACCTACCACCCCCGCCCAAGATTGCCAGCATGGGTTCTGATAAACCCCCCTCCTCCTCCTCCTCCTCCTCCTCCTGTGCCTTAACATCGCCCTCAGCCGCTAGCTGGAAGCGTTGCAGCACTGGCGCGGGGAGACGTCAGCAGGCGGTGCTTAAGCTCATCAGCTTGGGCGACAGGAAGCACAGCGCCCCAGAGGTGAGGGACGCCATACTGCAGCAGACGGAGATGTGGCTGTCGCCGCTGCAGCTAGGACCAGGCATGGTCGTGTGCGATAACGGCCGTAACCTGGTGGCGGCTCTGGAGCTTGCCGAACTCAATCACGTACCATGCCTGGCCCACGTTTTTAATCTGGTAGTCCAAAAATTTCTAAAGACTTACCCCAACCTGGCAGAGCTACTGGTGAAAGTGCGGCACTTGTGCGCACACTTTCGGAAGTCAACTGTAGCTGCTGCTAGCTTAAAAAAACTCCAGCAACGCCTCCATTTGCCTGAACATCGGCTGTTGTGCGACCTGCCGACTCGCTGGAATTCCACCTATTCCATGTTGGCCAGGGTGTGTGAGCAGCAGAGAGCATTGATGGAGTACCAGATTAATAATCCACGCGTGCCTCCAACTCAGCTCCCTCAGTTTGCCAACCACGAGTGGCCATGGATGGCAGACGTATGCGATGTACTGCGTATCTTTGAGGAGTCCACCAAGAAGGTCAGCAGCGAGGACGCTATAGTGAGCGTAACCATCCCGCTCCTATGCGTCCTTAAAGAATCCCTCATCGCAATAAGGGAGAACGCATTGCACGCAGAGGAGACGGGGGTAGGAGGAGACGCAACGGAGCTACACAGTCAGACCACACTTTTGTCTGCTTCACGGTGGCAGTTGCAGGAGGAGGAGGATGAGGAGGAGGAGGACGACGTGGAGGTGGCTGTGGAAGAGGAGGAGGATGCTGGCGGCGAGGGTAGCAGTCAGGCTGTGCGCGTCCCATTGGTTCAGCGCGGATGGGGCGGAGAGGAGGCGGAAGAGGAAGAGGAGGAAATGGCAAGTGATCCTTCTAGTGGGGGCAGTGACGTCATGCCTATTCAGAGTCTGGCACACATGGCTGACTTCATGCTGGGCTGCTTTTCCCGGGACACACGTGTTGTCCGGATAGTGGAGAACAAACTGTACTGGGTCTTCGCAATCCTGGACCCCCGGTATAAAGATAACGTCTCCTCTTTTATTCCGGTAGAGGAGAGGACGAATCGATTGCTGGAATACCAGAGGGAACTCGTGCAGAACATGATGGAGATTTTCCCACCCAGCATCGCTGGCGGCAGAGAGGAGAGGGTCTCCCAGAGTCCCTCAACATCGATCAGGCCCACAGCCACCAGGGGAACACTCTCCAAGGTGTGGGACACGTTCATGGCACCCCCTCGTGCAACTTCCATCACTGCGGGGCCCGCTATCAGCAGGAGGGACAAGTATCGGCGGATGTTGCGGGAGTACCTGGCAGACCGTAACCCTGTCCTCCCCGATCCCTCGGCGTCCTACACTTACTGGGTCTCCAAGTTGGACACGTGGCTGGAACTGTCCCTGTACGCCTTGGAGGTGCTTGCCTGCCCTGCCGCCAGCGTGCTATCAGAAAGGGTGTTCAGCGCTGCCGGGGCATTATCACCGATAAGCGCAGCCGCCTGTCAACCGACAGTGCCGACAGGCTGACGCTAATCAAAATGAACAGCAAGTGGATTGACCCGGACTTTGCTTCTCCAACCGTGGAAAGCAGCCAAAAGTAAAGTGCCATATGTATGAAGTGCCATTTCCTCCTCCTCCTCCTCCTTAACCGCCGTAGAATTGCTCCGTAAATAAGAACAATTTATATATTTATGGCTCACCTCATGGGCCTGCGCTAAATGTTTAAGAGGTCTCACCTCTTGGGCCTCCACATAATTTTTTAACGGGTCTCCCCTCTTGGGCCTCCACATAATTTTTAAGAGGTCTCACCTCTTGGGCCTCCACAAAATGTTTAACACGTCTCACCTCTTGGGCCTCCACAAAATGTTTAACAGGTCTCACCTCTTGGGCCTCCACATAATTTTTAACGGGTCTCCCCTCTTGGGCCACCACATAATTTTTAAGAGGTCTCACCTCTTGGGCCACCACATAATTTTTAAGAGGTCTCACCTCTTGGGCCTCCACAAAAGGTAAATAAATTATAAATTATAATTTTGGTAACATTCTCATTTTAATGTGTTCAGTCTTTACATACAAAATCTGGTACAAAATAGCATTCTCAGTATTCAAAAAAACAAAACAAGACTTAAAACGTTTTAAGTGGCTGCAGTAGCATCATGAAATCAACTCTCATATACTGAAGGCAACAGCATATACATATAAAAAAGGAAAAAAAATAAAAAGAATACTCCTTCCTCTGTAGAAATACTCTGTGCTGCCCTCAATACATTTAAACTGATTTTTCATGATAGTTGCCTTTATAAAATGAGTGTAACCATTTTACATTGCATGCAAATCTGTGGATAACTGCAGCCTTTAAAAGGTGTCACCTCTTGGGCCTCCACATAATTTTTAAGAGGTGTCATCTCTTGGGCCTCCACATAATTTTTAAGAGGTGTCACCTCTTGGGCCTCCACATAATTTTTAAGAGGTGTCACCTCTTGGGCCTCCACATAATTTTAAGAGGTGTCACCTCTTGGGCCTCCACAAAACGTTTTCGAGGTCTCACCTCTCGGGCCTCCACATAATTTTTAAGAGGTGTCACCTCTCGGGCCTCCACATAATTTTTAAGAGGTGTCAACTCTTGGGCCTCCACATAATTTTTAACACGTCTCACCTCTTTAGCCTCCACACAATTTTTAAGACGTCTCACCTCTTGGGCCTCCACAAAATTTTCCATGAGCCTCTGGCCAGCCCACGGCCTCTTCCTGCCTTTTGCGGTCCTACGCATCCCTCAACATCCCCACTGCTTTACCTGCTAGACATGACACTGGGCCAGGTCGGGTCACTGACATCTCAAGCGCCAACAATTTGGGCATTTTAAGGCTTCTGCATGTGTTTGAGTTGTTTTTACATTTTAAAGAAGACATGTCTGACCACATCTCACACACACACACAATGACAATTAGGGGTGGGGTCTATTTGCTTTCCCCCTTGCCTATGCCATCTGTGGTTGTCATAGGCAACGTGATTTTAAGGGGTGCAGAATTTTATCTTCTTTTTTGTCTAGTTTGGCTTGGGGTCCATGGCAATGTAGAGGAAAGAAGGTTTCCTTGTATGGTCTCACTTTACAGAGAGGTTAGATTGTGTTTGGAGTGTATTGTTGAGAGGCTGTGATAGTGGCGTAATAGTGCGACTTGGGCGCGTTATATGCACCCAGACATGCTTCCCCTGCTGTCCCAGTTGCATTCCAGCAGTGTTGGCATCCTTTTCTGAGGTTCCAGGGTGGACTTGGTGACCTCCAAGTGGTCGAATTGAGATTTCCAAGTGGCGAGCATTTTTTTCCCATAGACTTTAATGGGATTCGATATCCGGTCGAATAGTCGAATTTCGCGGTCTATTCGAATCGAATTTCGAACTTTCGAATATTTCACTACTCGCTCATCTCTAATAGCAACATTTTCCAGATTTGTTGCATGACAATATCTTCCTCACCACAATTATGTCTCTTAGGTCCACTTGGACAACTGAAGTGCCCTAGTTCTCACACATCTTTATGTTTGCACTTGTCAGCTTCCAGAATGTGTATTGCTTTACACTGAAAAAAAGATTCCCTGTTACCATGGTCCCAATGGCTTCCTAAATGGGGCCATATTTACAGATCTGACCAAATTGCCCTTTGGGATTTAGCCCCCCCCCCCCCCATGAGTTCTTGCAAATATGGAAGATATATAGAAAGTTTACTCTTAATGACTATTTCATCTCATGGGGAAACAACCAAATACTTTTTTTTTACTTTTTACTTTATACCAGCTGCAACTTTTTGTCCTGAAGACAGGATACAGTTAAATACCGGACGGCACCTGCGACTGATGGTCAGGTGCATAAGCACCTGATGATCCTAGCATTAATTGCGGTTGTGAGGAGGGCTCAGGTGGCCTCCTGGTAGGTCCAAATTGACAGTAAGAATGCAACGCAAGTAGGTGAGGCCAATAAAGTAGCCAAGGAAAACAGAAGTTAGGAATAGCAGGCAATGCTGTAGTGCAACACAAAATACTGCCCCAGCAGAACCAAATACCATAGTACAACACAAAATACTGCCCCAGCAGGACCAAATATCATAGTACAGCACAAAATACCGCCCCACCAGAACCAAATACCACAGTGCAGCACAATATGCTGCCTCAGCAGAACCAAATGCAATATTGCTGCCCAAAGTACTACCCCAGCAGAACCAAATACCACAGTGCAGCCCAATGTACTGCCCCAGCAGAACCAAATACCACAGTGTAGCACACTATAATGACTGCTTCAGAAGACCCAAATACCACAGTGCAGCACAAAATACTACTGCCCTGCTACTGTATTCAACTGCATCACTGTCATGCTTGTGTTATAAGACTCTTAAACAAAGAGGTAAGCCTTATCTATTAATATGATAAGTATATTAGTGGCTCACCAATCTACAATAGATGGATCTGAGGTGCCGCGTGTCACTAGCTGTACCCCCAGCTATATGAAGTAAGCAAAGTAAAAATGGAAATGTGATGCACACACTCAACACTTAGTTGCTATAGAGTTAAAACAAATAAGAAGGATTAGTAATATAAATATTATATGAAATGCATATGTAAATGTGAACTCTTAACTTTTAGTTCTTCCAATGAAGGTAAATCGAGTAGTAGATAGTATAAATTATGCAGTTTAATTATTCTCAAGGTAAAAAAAATAATAATTAAAATAGATACACATAAATACAAGATAAAAAATAAAAAATTAAAATTAAAAAATAAAAAATAAAAAGGATCCTTTTTAGGACCTAATATTGGTCCAAAAGCATGTTCTGTTATATGGAGGATATCAGTGTATAAATATATGGATATATATCTGTAAAGAATATTTTGATAGAATATTATCCATATATATATATCCTGCATATATTTTGTATATTTGTAACAATATTCCAATGTTGTCCTCTATTAGTTATATAGATATTTGTATCCAGATAGTCACAGATCAATGTTCACTCCTTAGTGATTTTTGGTCCTGTATATTATAACAGGACACACAAAACATACACTTGGGCGTGTAAATATCAGTACATTACCCTCCGGAGTGGATGTTTCCTTATTCTCACACTTGTATCTCTGTGTGGCGTCTGTGCTGCAGTATCCCAGCGGAGTTGTTGTTGTGCTCACTGTATTGGGATGTTCCGGCAGTGTTCTCTGTCCACCGGTATGATTCTCCCGATACTCAATAGTGCGGCGTCTCACGTGGCGTCCCACGTGAGTTCCCACGTGTTACAGGTTCCTTGGCGCTCAAATTCAAATCACAGTCTCCGCTATCGGCTTTGGGAGCATCTTGAATGCCTCTGTGTATATCTATTTTTTTAGGGAGGTATACTGGCCAAAGAAGAGAAGAGAAGAGAATCTAATATATTTCGATCTCTCAAATAGATTCTCAATTGGATTTTAGTCTCTCAAGTGGTTTTCACGTAAAATCGTGAGCGCTATATGTCTTTGTTATAGATGCCTTCAAGTGATCCACAGAGTGTAACTAAACGCGTTTCGGGGCTTGCCTTGCCGCTTCCTCAGTAGTCTGTGGATATGTCTTCTTTTGGCACTCTTTTTATGCGGTCTTTTTGATTTAGCTCCTCCTTTTTGGGTGGAGTTTTTTGTTTTTTCATTGTTGTTTGCCTCAGTCTCTTGTTTTAACAGGACCATATATGTTAATACACAATAAATCTTTTCTAATACATACAGTCACTAGTGTAAACTGTTATACAAAGGAAAAATAAAATAAAATATGTATCTCATATTGGTATCAGGTATAATCCATTTATTCGTATTACATTTTTATTTTTATTTTCCTTCATAATTTGGGCTCATATCTCTCTTATAGACTCAGTTCTGATATGTGACATGACCAATATGTTGGATGTAGATTATATCTTGAATTTTTATTTTCATCGTTCAGGTAAGTATTTAATGTTTATAGTAATCTTTATTTACTATATTATCTTATATTTTAATTTCAGTATTTTTTATTTATCTTTTCTTTTCCTCTATTTATCTTTTCTTTTCCTTTATTCTCTTACAGGATTGACTGACAAGGCAAGCCCCGAAACGCGTTTAGTTACACTCTCGAAGGTTTAGATCACTTGAAGGCATCTATAACAAAGACATATAGCGCTCACGATTTTACGTGAAAACCACTTGAGAGACTAAAATCCAATTGAGAATCTATTTGAGAGATCGAAATATATTAGATTCTATTCTCTTCTCTTCTTTGGCCAGTATACCTCCCTAAAAAAATAGATATACACGGAGGCATTCAAGACGCTCCCAAAGCCGATAGTGGAGACTGTGATTTGAATTTGAGCGCCAAGGAACCTGTAACACGCGGGAACTCACGTGGGACGCCACGTGAGACGCCGCACTATTGAGCATGGGGAGAATCATACTGGAGGACAGAGAACACTGCATCCCAATACAGTGAGCACAACAACAACTCCGCTGGGATACTGCAACATAGACGCCACACAGAGATACAAGTGTGACAATAAGGAAACATCCACTCCGGAGGGTAATGTACTGATATTTACATACCCAAGTGTATGTTTTGTGTGTCCTGTTATAATATACAAGACCAAAAATCACTAAGGAGTGAACATTGATCTGTGACTATCTGGATACAAATATCTAAATAACTAATAGAGGACAACATTGGAATATTGTTACAAATATACAAAATATATGCAGGATATATATATGGATAATATTCTATCAAAATATTCTTTACAGATATAATTATATATCCATATATTTATACACTGATATCCTCCATATAACAGAACATGCTTTTGGACCAATATTAGGTCCTAAAAAGGATCCTTTTTATTTTTTATTTTTTATCTTGTATTTATGTGTATCTATTTTAATTATTATTTTTTACCTTGAGAATAATTAAACTGCATAATTTATACTATCTACTACTCGATTTACCTTCATTGTTCACATTTACATATGCTTTTCATATAATATTTATATTACTAATCCTTCTTATTTGTTTTAACTCTATAGCAACTACAGTAAGTGTTGAGTGTGCACATCACATTTCCATTTTTACTTATCTATTAATACACTTCATGAGTGGTATATATTGATGTTTTCTTGCATAAATAAAATAGCACATTTTGGCACACATCATTTTCACAAAAATTGGGACTTTTGGTGATTTTATACCGCTTTTTCCATTTTTGAAAAGTGGGTGGCAAGTGGGAATGGTCAGATTGTTGAGTAGAAAGTAGCTGAAAATGTTGCACTTTGATTCCAGTAGGTGGAGTAAAAACTGGAGAGGCATCTCTTTAAACCATGGTGCCAAATGTATCAATGTATAAGGTTTCTCACAAGATATGGAAACACAGCCTCAAGTAAACTGACTTGAAAATATTCCCTTGTGATAAAGCTCCCTATGTCTCCAGCAGCTATGGTCCTACAAAAGACAGATGATCCCTGAGGTACACTTACGTATGTTGATATATACCACTCAGATGTTTCACATTTCAGCAGTACAGTATACTCATTTTTAATCAGATCCCTCAAGTCACTAAGGACATGATCCAAAACTGCATTGTACAGAATAATCATTAGAAAAACTTTCTCCAGATCTCTAATTAATAAGAGTAACTAACAATGAGCGATGAGCCTTCCACTGAGCAGGCAGGGCACAGATTTCCCTGGCTGTTTTTCTAATTGTATTCTATTATTGCTAATAAATTGGAAAGTAAATGTTTAATTATATTAAAAAAAAACTTTGCTGCCTGCATGAATGCTGTCATTTGGTAAAATGTAGGAAGACATAAAACATCTGTTGAGCTAAGTAAGCCTTGGAGTATTGAAGATGTTTAAGGTTTCTGCCTTGCTCTGTTATCTAGACAGTACCTTACTTTGGATTCTGTTCTGTGTGGTACCATCTGTTAGAGCTGTTATTTCCATATTGTGCAGTCATTTAGTACACACACAACTATGTAATGCAGTACCTAATTATAATTTTCATACAGTATTATGCCTACATATCAGTTCTATACATCTGCCAACTAACATGTGCATATAGTTGCCTTAATAATGGTACTACACATTGCTGTCTCCACCATAAACTGCAGTGCCACAGCCTACATAGCCTAGATAAATACATAAAGCCGCACAATTGCCAAAGGAGAGTTCCTTATAAAATAATAATAATATCATAAATTAATATATTGAGATTTGTGGTGGCCACCAAGAAAGGCCATCAGAAGTGTCCCCTTTAAACAGAAATGGTGACGTATCCTGCCTTGGAAGTAACAAACCCCTAAGACCAGCACTGTATGTATAGAGCTACTATGCCAGATTATCAAGGCCAGGTGAGATGTTCGCCAATGTCAATCAACAGACAGCTGGGCCCTTCTTCACATGTGGGGACAACCTGTCACAGGTTGTTGTACTCATGGTGGCAGTCCTCGTTATGATACTCTCTGGGCCATTCAGTGCGCATCTTTTCTTCCCTCTGGGGTATACCCTGATCTTGAAGGTTCTCCTGTTGATAATTGGAGTGACCTTGGTGTACGTGGTTTTGAGGTGCAATGTAGGGCTCTCTGATATGTGAGACAAGTCTTAAAGGGAGTCTGTCACCTTATTTTCACCTATATAGCTAACAGCAGTACCCCACAGACGATTGCATACACATCTCAGACATACCTGTGTGCACTGTGTGTGTGTATTCCTCGTTCAGAAAAAGCACTTTTATTCTGTAGGAAAACAGCTCCCAAGTGCCCGGCTCTGCTGCTGCTGCAAACCAGACTGGAGGGGGGAGGGCAGATTTAGCTGCTCATATCTTGGGATTAGTAGCAAATAGAACAATGGTTCTGACCTTCTTTGAAAGCTGACATTCCACGCTTTAAAATCATACCAAAATCACAGCATTATATCCAGTATATCAGAAGATATAGCTGTTATAATTCGAGTCAGGAGAGAAAGCTGTTTTTAATTTCACTTTCAGCCGGGCACTTGGGAGCTGTTTTCTTGCAGAATAAAAGTGCTTTTTCTTGACATGTAATACAGACACTGTGCACACAGGTATGTCTGGGATGTGACATGTAATACAGACACACAGTGCACACAGGTATGTCTGGGATGTGTATGCAATCTTCTGTGGGGCAGTGCTGTTAGTTATATAGGTGAAAATGAGGTGACAGACTCCCTTTAATGTACTGTACTTTACTAAGGCAGTTTTGCAGATGGTTCACACATACACTGAATATGTCAAGTACAGTCTTTATGTCTTTACAGTGACCATGTGCAGTTCCCCAAGATTATATATAGCAGGCAGAAGGTCAAGTCTCTTTTTTTTAAATTGCTCGATCTTCCCAGATTGACTAAAGGGTGCAACTTTCTCCTTTCACTCTTGATATGTTGGTATCTCTTCAATATAGTGTAGTTTCTAAACAGGTGATTAGGCTGTTTTTCAGTATGATGGAAAACTTGAAGGTGTAGGCCCCTTATAGAGTAAAAAGGGGGAAGTTGCAGAGAACGATGAGGAGAAAGCAAAGCTATTAAATATTTTTTTCTCCATTTTATTCACTGAGGAAAATAAACTGCCGGATGACATGCAGGATATAAAAGTAAATTCCCCATTAAAACTGCCCTAATATTTAAGGACTATATACTGACAGGGAGTGTTCCACAGGATTGGCACATAGCATATGTGGTGCCAATATTCAAAAAGGGTCCAAAAACAGAACTCAGAACGAGTGGACTACAGTACAAAGAAAGATTATCAAAATTAGAGTTATTTACTTAAGAAAAAAAGACGACTGAGGGGAGATCTAATAATTATGTATAAATATATCAGGGGTCAGTACAGAGATCTCTCCCATCATCTATTTATCCCCAGGACTGTGACTGTGACGAGGGGACATCCTCTGCGTCTGGAGGAAAGAAGGTTTGTACACAAACATAGAAGATGATTCTTTACGGTAAGAGCAGTGAGACTATGAAAAGCTCTGCCTCAGGAGGTGGTGATGGTAAGTTCACTAAAAGAGTTCAAGAGGGGCCTGGATGTATTTCTGGAGTTTAATAATATTACAGGTTATAGCTACTAGAGATGGGTCGTGGATCCAGAGAGTAATTCTGATTGCCTGATTGGACTCGGGAAGGAATTTTTTTCCCCCTAAAGAGGGGAAAATTGGCTTCTACCTCACAGGGGTTTTTTGCCTTCCTCTGGATCAACTTGCATGGATAACAGGCCAAACTGGATGGGCAGATGTCTTTTTTTGGCCTTATAAACTATGTTACTATGTTATTAGGTCCCATTACATGCAGGAAAGTCTTTAGCCAAGGTGCAGGCATTTATATTCTTTAACAGAATGCTTTGCACTCTGTATTGTATAACTGTTACCAGACCACCTAAGTGTTACTCTTTTGGAGGGACAGTCCTTACTTTTGACGTAAGTCATTTGTTCCCTTGTGTAAAAGAAATGTCTTGAAGTGTATAAATATGCAGGCAAATGGATCTTTCACACAATCAATTAGAAGTGTCTTCCAAAAAGTTGAGCAGTATGCTGTTACACTCTCTGCAGAATCAGTAACTCTTTCCCTGGAAGACTGGCACATGTGCTGTCACTTTGCACAGCTCTGCTCCTTATCTGTTTACACATTCACAGCTCTCGATAGACTGACTCACTTCCTTCCATGGAATAAGGGGTGATACCAGCACAGCCTAGCAACATTACAGTAGCCAGGGGTCCAATATTCTCTCCATATACAGTCTATGAGACATACATTGCACAAAATACAATCACATTAATATTTGCAGTGAGGACACTGCATATGCTTGAAGGTATGCAATAAATGTCTGATACAGGTCCCACCACCAAGACCTCCAGCCATGAAGAGTATGGCAGACCCATTCTGTTCAGCAGGCATAGGCAGAAGAAGGTGACCATATATGGGCAAAAAAAAGGTGGCTGCAATTGTCTACATTGAAGCAACTTGAGACACACTTGATTGCAGTTTCATTCAACCAGTAGGACAAAGGACCCCCACTGTCATGATCGATGGGTGTCTCAGCAGTCAGTCCCCTGCGATCTAAACAATTATCCCTATCAAGTGGCTAAGTGATAACTTGCTCTTACTGGAATACCTCTTTAAGTGCATCCCAAATAACTACCGTTTTATTTTGTATATAGTTATATATTAGATACACAAATATCAGAACTCCGCAGCATCGAAAACTGAACTACTGTACTTTTATGTTTGAGTGTATTTTGGACATAAGTGTTAGTTTATCTATTATACATGCTGTGATCATTCCAAGAAATAACAGTAGTCATAATGTGTATTTCTTTGAAATAATATGGCTCACATGAAGACTGTGTCCCTTCTGTCGTCCGAGACTTTCTTTTATCAATAGCTACAATTCCCACCAGCTCTCTTGTTATTCCATAAATGTTTAATGTCCACATAAAGGCACTGAAAGTTGGAACAGACATACCACAGGAAAAACATAGATGTGGACAAGTTGTGAAAAGAAAGAAATGCTCTCTTATGAAACGCTGCTAAGATCCAAAAGCGCTTTAAAGGAAAACCATTAAAATGAGCAAATGCTTTACGAACTCAAAAATAGTGTGAACAACTGGTCTTGTAACCCAATTGATGGAAATCACAGCAAACATTTATTTTTCTTGAATAACTTAAAAAAGGAGAAAGCTGAGATCTGGTTGCCTGAAAGGAATGAAAAGAAGTTTTTTTTGTTTTTGTTTTTTGCTTTGTAAAACCATTAACCAGTTCCCAACCACCCACCGACGATATACGTCTGGGTGGTCAGGAGATATCGCTGCACAAATATTTTAAAACGTCCATGCAAAGATCGTAGCGGTAAACTAATTGTGCAGCTGCATGACCACAGAGCCTGCTGTCAGTGACAGCAAGGCTCCCCATAGAGAAGGCAGGGATGAGGGGTGGACATACTGCCTGTGTAGTCCATTCAGCTGCCCAGAGGGGGGGCTGGAAGGGGGCCCATTCTTGAATACTAGTGAGCGCCTGTCTCCTCCAGGTCGCACTGCACTGTTCTTAATGTGTGCAGCGGCAGGATGTACAGCGCGCACTATGACCTGATGCTTCACACAGTCAGGTGAAAGTGCAGAGTGGGCTGCAGGAGACCAGCGAGCTGGGACTGCAGGAGAGGACACAGGACATGGAAAACAGCAGCGGAACTGGAGAGGTAAGTTTGTTCTGATGAAGTGTCTGATCTGAGGTCTGTTGGGGTTCTGAGCATCTGATATGGGGGTCTTTACATCGATATGAGGGCCTGAGCATCTGATATGGGGTCTAGCCATCTGATATGGGGTTCTGAGCATCTGCTATGGGAGTCTGCACATTTGATATGGGGTCTGAAGATCTGATAAGGGGGTCTGAGGATCTGATATGAGGATCTAATCTCATATGGTGGTCTGAAAATCTGATATAGGTGTCTGAGGATCTGATATGGCATCTTGATTTGAGGATCTGATATGGCAGTTTGATTTGAGGCTCTGATCTGAGGTGTGATATGGGGGTCTGATCTGAAAGGAAGGGGGTATTTTTTGTATTGTCACACATCATAGGAGGATATTGTTGTACTGGTGCACATTATAAAGGGGCATTTTTCTACTGGCACACATTGTAAGGAGAATTATTACTACTGGGGTGCTACAGGGAACATGATTACTAGTATGGGCAATATGGGGGCATTATTACTTTTGGGGCACAATAGGGGCATTGTTAACACTAAGTGCACTCAGCAGATAATTTTTTCTATTGGTGGGACTTTATAGAGCACTATTACTGTGTGTGGAGGGGGGGTACCCTGACACAGTAGTAGTGCAGCGCAATTATTTTGGGGGGACATTATGGCTACACTGTTAGTGTTATAAATCCTATTTCCTGGGCCCAGCTATTTGTATTTTATTTCATCCATCTTTTTTTTTGTTAAACTCTGCAGAGACAAAAGAGGGCTGAAAGTCATTATGGTGGTTTGGTCTGAATGGAGAAAATGAGGAAAGAGAATGTCTACATCAGAGAAGACATCACTAGAGGTCAGGGCAGTTTCTAGAGGATTTTGCCAACAGGGCGAACAATACAAAAGGCCGCCCCCCCCATTCAAGTTTAAAGTGTCTTTACTTTCTAATAAAAAGAGTAAAACACATTTTAAAAGAATCAGGTACACCCTGTGAGTTACAGGCGACGTCTCCACAGATTTCAGTTTCTTTACTTTGCTTTTCTTTTTCAGTTTGTTTCCAGAAGCTCATGCACAAACGTCTTCGGTCAGGGGGTCGCGTAAAAAGACGCCACTATTAATAAATGGCACAGGGTAGAGGAGGTCTGCTACATACTTCACATTCACATTTGTTCTTCAATTATATAAATACTAAAAAGTATAAACCTGAAGGTGTCGGCCCCTTACAGAGTAATGAGGGGGGAGTTGCAGAGAGCGATGAGGAGAAAGCAAAGCTACTAAATAACTTTTTCTCCACTGTATTCACTGAGGAAAATAAACTGTCAGATGAAATGCAGAATATAAAAGTAAATTCCCCTTTAAAAGTGTCCTCTATGACCCAGGAAGAGGTACAGCAACGTCTTAAAAATATTAAAATAGACAAATCACCAGGACCGGATGGCATACACCCCCGTATCCTAAGAGAATTAAGTAATGTCATCGACAGACCCTTATTTCTGATATTTAAGGACTCTATACTGACAGGGAGTGTTCCACAGGATTGGCAAATGTGGTGCCAATATTCAAAAAGGGTCCAAAAACAGAGCCCGGAAACTATAAGCTGGTAAGTTTAACTTCTGTTGTGGGTAAACTGTTTGAAGGTTTTCTGAGAGATGCTATCTTGGAGTACCTCAATGAAAATAAGCAAATAACTCCATATCAGCATGGCTTCATGAGGGATCGGTCATGTCAAACCAATTTAATCAGTTTCTATGAGGAGGTAAGTTCTAGACTTGACCGCGGCATCTCAATGGATGTCGTATATTTGGACTTCTCCAAAGCGTTTGACACGGTACCACATAAAAGGTTAGTATATAAAATGAGAATGCTTGGCCTGGGAGAAAATGTCTGTATGTGGGTAAGTAACTGGCTCAGTGATAGAAAACAGAGGGTGGTTATTAACGGTAGATACTCAGATTGGGTCACTGTCACTAGTGGGGTACCACAGGGGTCTGTATTAGGTCCTATTCTCTTCAATATATTTATTAATGATATTGTAGAAGGTTTGCATAGTAAAATATCAATTTTTGCAGATGACACTAAACTGTGTAAAGTAATTAACACAGAGGAGGACAGTGCACTGCTACAGCAGGATCTGGATAGACTGGAGGCTTGGTCAGAAAAGTGGCAGATGAGGTTTAACACTGACAAATGTAAGGTTATGCATATGGGAAGGAATAATGCAAGTCACCAGTACATACTAAATGGTAAAGCACTGGGTAACTCTGACATGGAAAAGGACCTAGGAATTTTAGTGAACAGCAAACTAAGCTGTAGAAGCCAGTGCCAGACAGCTGCTGCCAAGGCCAATAAGATAATGGGTTGCATCAAAAGGAGCATAGATGCCCATGATGAGAACATAGTCCTGCCACTTTACAAATCACTAGTCAGACCACACATGGAGTACTGTGTACAGTTCTGGGCTCCTGTGAACAAGTCAGACATAGCAGAGCTGGAGAGGGTTCAGAGGAGGGCAACTAAAATAATAACTGGAATGGGTGGACTACAGTACCCAGAAAGATTAACAAAATTAGGGTTATTCACTTTAGAAAAAAGACGACTGAGGGGAGATCTCATAACTATGTATAAATATATCAGGGGTCAGTACAGAGATCTCTCCCATCATCTATTTATCCCGAGGACTGTGACTGTGACGAGGGGACATCCCCTGCGTCTGGAGGAAAGAAGGTTTGTACACAAACATAGAAGAGGATTCTTTACGGTAAGAGCAGTGAGACTATGGAACTCTATGCCTGAGGAGGTGGTGATGGTAAGTTCACTAAAAGAGTTCAAGAAGGGCCTGAATGTATTTCTGGAGGGTATTACAGGTTATAGTTACTAGAGAGGGGTCGTTGATCCAGGGAGTAATTCTGATTGCCTGATTGGAGTCGGGAAGGAATTTTTCCCCCTAAAGTGAGGAAAATTGGCTTCTACCTCACAGGGTTTTTTTTTGCCTTCCTCTTGATCAACTTGTAGGAAAACAGGCTGAACTGGATGGACAGATGTCTTTTTTCGGCCTTACAAACTATGTTACTATGTTACTATTAGGGACCAGGGAATTCCGCTTATACCTTTAGTTTGGTTTGTTGTTTCTGCAGTGCACCCCGACCCTCTATAGCAAGTAACCCCCTATATAGCTGCCCCCTGTATCACTGCCACCAAGTAATGTCCACCAATACTATGCCCGCTGCTGCCCCATGTGCATACATTAGTTTACTTTCAAACTGCTGAGAACATGATAGAATAATAAAAGTAGTGAAACTTTTGATCCCACCGCTCACTTATCAGTCAGTGGCTGCAGCGGTCTCATGTCTCAGTGGAGGAGGACATAGAAGTACAGAGACCAGAGAGGACACAGGAAGGAGTAGGAGTGCGGCAGGGGGATCTATCACTACTTTTATTACTTTTATTATCAGATTCAAATCAGTTTTCAAAAATGAATTTTACATGGCTGGATAAACCCTTCTTAACTATGTCCTGTCAGTGTTCTCCTATGTGCAATATGTACTGGAGCTGTGCGTTGCCACTAGTGCAGCACTAGTGCCACCACAGTATCTGCCAACATACACTGAGCACCCCCATCCTCCACAGTATCTGCTCCCCTCATACACTGAGCACCCCCATCCCCCACAGTATCTGCTCCCCTCATACACTGAGCACCCCCATCCTCCACAGTATCTGCTCCCCTCATACACTGAGCACCCCCATCCTCCTCACAGCATCTCCCATCATACACTGAGCTCCCCCATCCTCCTCATAGCATCTCCCATCATATACTGAGCACCCTCATCCTCCTCACAGCATCTCCCATCATATACTGAGCACCCCCATCCTCCACACAGTATCTCCCCTGATGTACTGAGCACTCCATCCTCCACACAGCATCTCCCATCATTTACTGAGCACACCCATCCTCCACACACAGGGGCGTACATAGAAATCGAGGGGCACCATAGCGAATCTCAGAACTGGGCCCCCACCCAAATATACAGTATATATATATATATATATATATATATATATATATATATTATACATACACAGGGATATATATTATAGTGTTACCTGCGGTCCTATGTAAAACCACAGATAACACTAGTGTACATCATTTGGTAGTGTTATCTGCGTCCTTAGTGTGCCTCCCTGTGCCTCTTCCACGGGACTCCATGCTGGCGGCGCTGTCTACTTTTCCATCTTCTTCTTGCCCCGCACAGAACGTCCTGATGCAGCTGCATCAAGACATAGGAACACTGTGGGCATGGTGATGGTGACAAACACCCAGGGACACAGGGACAGACAAACATAGAGGGGACAGACACATACACAGGGGGACAGACACACAAACAGGGGGACAGACACACACACAGGGAGACAGACACACACAGGAACTGCCACACGACAGGGACACACAGGAAAAGGGACAAGGATGGACAGGGACAGAGACAGACAGGGACAGGGACAGACAGGGACAGGGACACACACACAGACACCCAGGGACAGACTGACACCCAGGGACAGAAAGACACCCAAGGACAGAAAGACACCCAGGGACAGACAAACAAACAGGGGGACAGACAGACAGACACACAGGGGGACAGACAGACACACACAGGGACAGATAGACACACACAGGACACACACAGGGGGACAGAAAGACACACAAAGGGACAGACATACACACACGGACACACACACACAGCTAGGACTCACCAAACTCCAGCCTGGCTCCTCTCCGTACAGAATCACAGCTCTTCTGGCTCCTCCCCCACTGGTCACCATCTTCAGGAAGGTCCTTTAGCCCACAGCAGGATCTATCCCTGGACTGCAGGGGTGAGTGGACGTACAGGAGGAGGGAACATCAGAATGGATGATGTTTCCTTCCTCTGCAGCTTTGTCGGCAATCAGTAACACTAGAAAGTGAGGGGGCGGGACCATTCAGCCCTGCCAGGCCCCCCAACCTCACGGGCCCCATAGCAATGGCATGGTCTTCCGCCATTGGCCGTACGCCACTGTCCACACAGTATCTCCCCTCATATACTGAGCACCTCCATCCTCCACACAGCATCTCCCATCATACACTGAGCACTCCCATCCTCCACACAGCATCTCCCCTCATGTACTGAGCACCCCATCCTCCACACAGCATGTCCCATCATATACTGAGCACCCCCATCCTCCACACAGCATCTCCCATCATATACTGATCACCCCCATCCGCCACACAGCATCTCACATCATATACTGAGCACCCCCATCCGCCACACAGCATCTCCCCTTATACACTGAGCACTCCCATCCTCCACACAGCATCTCCCATGATATACTGAGCACCCCATCCTCAACACAGCATGTCCCATAATATACTGAGCACCCCCATCCTCCACACAGCATCTCCCATCATATACTGATTACCCCCATCCTCCACACAGCATCTCCCCTCATATACTGAGTACCCCCATCCTCCACACAGCATCTCCCCTCATGTACTGAGCACCACCATTCTCCTCACAGCATCTCCCATCATATACTGAGCACCCCCATCCTCCACACAGCATCTGCCTTCACATACTGAGCACCCCCATCCTCCACACAGCATCTCCATCATATACTGAGCACCCCATCCTCCACAGCATCTCCCATCAATACTGAGCACCCCCATCCTCCACACAGCATGTCCTATCATAGACTGAGCACCCCCATCCTCCACACAGCATCTCTCATCATATACTGAGCACCCACATCCTCCTCACAGCATCTCCCATCATATACTGAGCACCCCCATCCTCCTCACAGCATCTCCCATCATATACTGAGTACCCCCATCCTCCACACAGCATGTCCCATTACATACTGAGCTCCCCCATCCTCCACACAGCATCTCCCATCATATACTGAGCACCCCCATACTCCTCACAGCATCTCCCATCATATACTGAGCACCCCCATCCTCCACACAGCATCTCCCATCATATACTGAGCACCCCCATCCTCCACACAGCATCTCCCATCATATACTGAGCACCCCCATCCTCCACACAGCATCTCCCATCATATACTGATCACCCCCATCCGCCACACAGCATCTCCCCTCATATACTGAGCACCCCCATTCTCCTCAGAGCATGTATCATCACATACTGAGCACCCCCATCCTCCAAACAGCCCCCCTTCTCCCTCATACACTGATCATCCCTCATGCGCAGGCTCCAGCACATTTTTCATGAAGTTCACTCACTTTTGCAGGAAGTTCCTCACAGGTCAGATGCCTGACTGCTCCCCAGATAAGCCCCGCCTCCTCCCTGATGCAGCTCCACACAGTCCTCAGTGCCTCACACACTGGTCCCGCCTCCTTGCCTGACACTCCCACTGGTCCTTCCTCCTCTCTTACACTCTGCGAAGCCTGCTCTATCCCTGGAAATGTTGCAGCCATAGAGAAGAGGCCAGCGGTGAGAACATCTAGCGCTGTGAGCGCTGTACTCACTGTTTCTTCATCCTCCTTCGCTAATGAGCACTTCCCCAATGGAAGCACTCATTAGCTGAGTCCTGTCCCTGCTGGTGATCAGCTACAAACACCAGTGCCCCCTTCTGTTTGTTGTAGTGATGCGCCCGTGCGGTGGCACCCCTCGCCCGGCTCTAGAAATGGCCCTGCTAGAGTTATACGTGCTGTATACTCCTGCGTGTTTGTAGAGCTGTATGTAAGGGTTTCCAAGTATGTCTTTAACAGTAGTGCAGGAGGGAAGGGTTAGGTTTAGAATTTGGCATGAGAGGGCACCATTTCAATTTTTGCCTCTAGCAGCAGAAAGGCTAGATGCACCCCTGCCCCTTGCCACAAAAAACTGAGGGGTGGGGGGCAGGCCTACTCTTTATCATTAGGGAGATGAAAAAAGTATCTATGAGTATTGTATGCAACACAAAAACCCAAAGGGGCATTGCCTAGCCTACAATACTGTGCACACATACTCTGCATACTAGGGGCTCTCCATAATGAGAAACAGTACCTCTTAGACAATAGATATATTGTCACGCGAGGTCGGCGTCGCGCTCCCTCTGCACGACGTCGCCGGACCTCTCCGCCCCCTAGAGACGAGCAATAGGGAATTGAAGTGCTGGTCTTGTCAGCCAGCACTTCATGAGTTAATTCTCTGTTTGGGTTTAGCCATGTGGTGCTGATCACACCACATGGCTACTTTACATATTGTTTGGACAGCTTGCTCCGCCTCAGGTCATGTGATGCTGGCCACATCACATGATCCTGGGCGGGCTATTTAAAGATGGCAACTGCCTCACTCAGATGCCTGTGATTAGTCTTCTGAGATCAGTGCTGTGTGTTGGACCTTGCTTTTGGATTATTGGTGTATTGGATTTTGGCTTTGGACTTAGACTACGCTTTTGTGATTCCCCTCGGTATTTGACGTGACCTCCTGTTCTTGACTTGGCTTGCTGACGATTCTGCTATTGTGTTTGTTTCTGTCTGTGTTCGTCTTTCCCTGTGTTCCCTTCCCTACCCTGTGCACGTACTCAGCATAGGGACCGTCTCCAAGTTACGGTTTTGTCGCCTAGGGCATCTACTGTAAGTAGGCAGGGAAAGAGGTGGGGTTCAGACAGGGCACACTATCCCTTGTTTCCCTGTCGTGACATATATATTGTCAAGAAATACATAATGATATACTGGGCTCTGTCTCTCTCTGACTTGTAACTGAATTTTTCCAAAATTTGGCAAACCTGCCAATTTGACGAACTGTATCTTGACAGATCTCAATAGCGGAAAGGGAAAGCACAAATGTAGCCTTAGTTTTGAATAATTTGAGTGTGTAGTTTCTAAAATGGGTTATTTATAGGTTGTTTTCTTATAGCGGTTTTCCGAGATTTTACTACTGATGACCCTTACTTTAAATAAGGTCATCAGTATCTGATCGGTGGGGGTCCAACATCCAGGATCCCTGACCATTTATTTGTGAAGGCAGCAGTGCTCACAGTAGCGCCACAGCCTTCTCTCAGCTCAGTCTACTGTGAGCACAAATGCCTTCTCAAACAGATGATCGGTGGGGGTCCCAGGTGTCAGACCCCAACAGATCAGATAGTGATGGCCTATACAGAAGATAGATCATCAGTAGTAAAGTTTCTTAAAACCTCTTAAGCTTCTGAAAGTCACTTCAGAACCGAAAAGAAGGAAATGTAAAACATGAATGTCTGTCCAGTCACACTGTCACTTTGGATATGATCTGCATATGATCTCTCTGCTGCAGTGCTGATGCGTATAATTAGGCAGGAGGACAGTCTAAAGGCTCTTTAAAAGGGCTGACAGAGCAGGAAATTATCTGGAACAAACCATTCGCTCTCAGTAATTGCCTACTTGTCAGAGAAGGTGAAAGCTGTATTTACTTCACGTCCTCTTTCCCATAGAGAATCATTGCTCCTCTGTCCTGTGTAAGCAGTGATCTGCTGCCCAGAAATGATGATTTTGGTGACCACATCAGCCATGCCTTTACTTGATGAACGAATGCTCATCGAGTGATCACCAGTATCTTTATACAGGACAATTATTGGATATAAGAATTCCTAGGACTCTCCTTCCTCATAATTGATCTAATCATTTGCCAGTGTAAAGGGACATTTAAGCTGCCTGCACAAATTAGTGTTAAGTTGATCAAAATTGACAATTTCAACCAAATTCGTAAGGTCAGCTTTTAACAGCAAACAATTTCAATTGATGTCACACTGTCATTGTCTAAATAGCAGTCACACATATTTGGAATACTGATCCAGTAGTCGGACAATAAATATTCCTTTTGAACAACTATAAAGACTAGTGTTGAGCGAATTGAAGTCCAGATTTCATGGAAAATCTGATTCGCAGCAAAACCAAAAATCATACTTACCTCATCCATTTGATTGCGATGAGCCAGCCCCCGCCATCTTGATGGAAGATCTTGCACAAAATCCCATACACAATGACTTATGATGTCACCACGCTGGCCAACATGATGAAGCCATCAGGGGGCCGTGTGGGATTTTGTGCTAGATCTTCAATCAAGATAGCAGTGGCCGGCTCTTCACGAGCAAATGGATGAGGTAAGTATGATTTAATTATTTTTTTTCTTAAATTTCACTCTGTGTTATTAATGTCAAATGTCACGATCAGCTATGAATACGGTACAATGACAGGGAGCAGAGTAATCAGTGTTCCCTGTCATTGTACCCACTACTTGCAAAGAAATGTGCTTTGTGACAAAGTAATTAGTCACTAAGTGAATTTTTGTAAAATCCATCTGCAGCCGTCTGCACAGAGCATGTATAGAGACACACAAGTCCTTATGGATCCATACTACAGAGCTGTAGACATTTTTTGTGTTTCTCTATGGTGCCTGTTTATGACAATATATTATGGAGTATCTCTAAAATGAAGCATCCAGTGGAACATTTACACTAAGAATCTGACAAGAAACACCTTCATATTCCGTTGTTCCAAAGTACAGAGCAACTAAGTAGGGGAAATATATTCAAACTGTCTATGCTTCTCTACATTATTGAATCCAATGGAACATGTCATAATTTTGTTTCTGTCAAATTCTATATGAGTATATGAGTATGAGTATACATTTGGACCATGTATAGAACCATAGTAAAGCCATTATATGAGTCCTGTGTGAATGTATAGAGCTGGTGTAGCGGGTGAAGTCAATCACTGATATGACCAGCAGCTCTTTGGCTACTTGGGTTTCTTTTCTCTGGGTCCTAGAGCCATTAGGCCCCCGGTGTTGTCTTAGGGTCAGTGTACAATATTAGGGTTTCAATAGGGACATACATAGGGACATTGAGGGTCATTGGTATTGGTGTTAGGAATAGAGTTCAGGGAAACATTTAAGAAGTGTTAGTGTCTGATAGTGTTTGTTAATTCTTTCCTCTCGTCTGATCCATTATCTGACTATCATCGTCATTAGCTTTGCCTAAGTTTGACAAGAAATTCAATTTTTATTATGAATTAATTGGTCACAAATTACAATAAATCAAGTATACCCAGGCCAATCTGCCTGATCATATTCTTTCCACTAGGTGGCCCAATCTCAGTGTGAAGGGTTGGAAATTAAACTGTTGGGAGAGTGCAGGGAGAGCATAAGAAACTGCTGAAATACAGACTCTCCAACAATTTATTGACATGTCCATAACTGTGCAGTGCACCAATATTCAAGTAGTGGCCACATGACAGAATGGAGAGGGTGGAAGAAGCAGCAGTGGCAGTAACAGGGACAATAATGGTCCCATGACAGAGTGGGGAGGGTGGCAGCAGCAGTGGCAGTAGCAATGACAGTAATGGTCCCATAACAGAGTGAGGAGGCGGAGCAGCAGCAATGGTATACAGCACAAGATGGTGGCAGATCACAATAGTAGCAGAACTCAACAACAGCAGTGTGATAGCAAGAGCCAGTGGTATGCATATCCTTGTAAAAATGTAACATGTACATATCAGTAGGCCAAGAAACCTCTTTTAAGGAATGGCAGTAGAGACAGCAGGTGGGTGGCATCAGTATCTGCCCATTCATCATTGGCTTCCAGCTCCTCATGCTCCTCCTGCTCCTCTCCTGTCACTTGGGCAAATAAATCACTTAGTTGTGTATACAATTCCTGGGATGTCCTCCTTGTCATCATCCTCCTCCTCTTCTGCCAGTTCATCCTCCTTAGGGCTCAGGTGGCCATGAGATGTAGGTGCCATGTCATCCCGTAGTGCTGCCGACTGACAAATAAAGTGGCCTCCTCAAGAGGCCTGAGCAAACGGCATGTGTCATGCATGAGCTGCCACTAGCTAACGTGCAAATTACACAATGAAGTAAACCTGTCCATTTGTCCAAGAGTACATTCAGCTTCTGTGTCATTGGATGAGTGCATGCATACTGTTGTCTTTTTGCAATCGCTGTGGTGATCAATTGCTGTTGAAACAAGTAACAAGGAGTTGTAGGAGGAGGAGCACCAGGAGCAATAGATGACATTGAAGTGATGGAAAGGAACAACAACTTCCTTCTGATGACATTGACGACCCCTGACTGCTTGAGATGTGGCCAGTGGGAGATGCAATGGTTGCTGCATCAGGCTGTAACACTAAATAAGTGGCACTCTATTCCCATGCCACTTTATGGACACATTCCATGTGTTGACGCAGGGCTGTCGTGCCAACATTAGTACCCTAGCCACGCCTAACCTTCTGTTCACACATCCTGCATAAAGCCACGCTATTGTCCCCCTGGACTTGGTGGTTTGGCTTTGGATCTTCCACTGCTTGCACCTGCCAGCTCATGGGCATGCTGCCACCCTACTGTCTCAAGGACACGTTGACACCCTCACCCCCTGATAATGGTGCACCCTCTTCACACGGCTCTCTCGTGCTATTAGCTACATCATCATCTACAATTGTTTGGTCATCACATTTGTCACCCTGACCTGTCTTTTGAGCACATCCCTGACCTGTCGCAACATGTGCTTCCACCCAACATCTTTAGTTGTGCGCCTATAGGAGTCTGCAACGGTCATATCCTCCTAGTCTGGGCTGGCTTGTAACTGCTGATGTCCACCCAAAGCTCATCTCGCTGAAAAGTGGAGCAGAGCCGGTGGCTATCATTATTTGGATACCAGAAGGAGCAGCAAAAGCAAGTGGCAGGTTCAGGACAGGTGAAGGCATATAGGCAGTTCCTGGACCATGCCAACTAAGTGTTGTGTCAGGGGAACCCACCAATTCCTGGCTGTGTGTATCTGTTGGCACTTGAGATGATGTTGAAGAGCGAGTCAACCATTCCAGTACACATGAATTGTTGGTCAAAACACAACCACTGGATGACAGTGGCAGCTCTGGAATGTTGCTGTGGCTGCTACCACCCCCCTTCTTCTGCTGCTACTTGTGCCAGCTATAGCAATATTTTTGCCACTGCCGTTCCTTTGTAGGGTCCAGGCAACTGTCTGTTGGCCATTGTGTATAGTAATTGTATCACTAAAATAACAGATTAATTCTGAATATCGGTGCACTAGAATGTGATGCACACAGCAATATATTACACCTGCCTTTAATACTGAGGCAAGGTAACTGTATCACTAAAATGGATTAACTCTGAATGTCGGTGTACTAGAACATGATGTACACGGCTGTATATTACAATTGCCTTTAATACTCAGGCATAGTGACTGTATCAGTAAAACAACAAATTAAACACTGAATGCCGGTGCACTAAAACGTGATGCACACAGCGATATATTATACCTGTCTTTCATACTGCAGTATAATAAATGTATCACTAAAATAACGGATTAACTCAGAATGTCAGTACACTACAATGTTATGCACATAGTGATACACTTTCCCTGCAGCCTCTCTGCACTCTCTCTCCAATATTCTTTTCTAAAACACTTTGCAGCAACACTGTACCTAGCGCATGAGCACTTGCTACATCTCTTCCTATGCTCTGCTCATAGGACAATGGCGGAGACTGCACAGGATAAGCCTTATATAGTCTGTGACATCACAAGGGCTGTATATCTGTGGACTGGCTGGTTGCACTGCATTATGGGTGATCTCATGTTCCTGGGCTTCCTACTTTCACTTTCTAACACATGCAGCCATTTTAGGAAAAATGGATTCATTACCATGAAGCATGAAGAAATTCAGATTTGTTGTGAATCAAAGTTCTCCTAAACTTTGGACTGAATTCCACTTCAAATGCTAATCATCCTCATCAACTGTGTGGACCATCATATATTACCATCACCATACAGATACTGTCCTGTATTGGTCAGTCCTAATTATATTGCTTTCATATTAACTCCTTTTATTGATTCATGATTCATAAAATTCCTCTACTGACTTTCCTGTTGTTACCTATTTTGGCCCTACTATAAGTTCTGATGATACTTGAGTATTGGGAGATGCCACCGGTATCTCAAAGAGGCAACTGCTATAGGTGAAGTCAATTTCTGTAGTCTGGTTTAAAACCGACATCATTATACTCAAAAGTGTGGTTAGGTGAATGTTTACTTTAAAAAAAACAAACACCTACAAATGATTAGATAAGCCTGATGGTCTCAGAATAATGACCCAGTTAGAAGACTTTATGTTGATGATGTACAGTGTGTATGTACAACGTAAGCCGGCAAATTTCAAAAATGTTAAGAAACTACTATCTGACATGAGTAGCAAGAATGAATTTCTTCTATGTATCGGATAGTTCCCTTGAGTTCACTGAACAATAATTCTTAATTACGTTGTAAATGTATTTATTTATTTTATTGAAACCAAATTATGTTACCTGTTTTACTAAATGATGTCTAAAAATATGATAAAGGTTTACAAGATGCTACACTTAAAAGCTCTTCATTAGATGTTCAACTAAAGAGAAGCAGCACTTCTAAGGCTTACTGTCTCCATCTGTCATTTGATTGTGGTTAATTAAACACTCTTCTAACGTATAGAAAATTATACTTTTCAAAACTGTACAGTAGCATGATTGAAAGTCTTTGAACTCATATACTGTAGATGAGAAGATTCAACTAAACGTAATGCACTCTTGTATGTATATAACGTAAATTAGTTAAGCCAATTTGTGTTACATATCTATTTGTATAATTACTGTAGTAATTACAGTATATAATAAATTATTCTAGTGATATAGAACAATGGTTCTCTACTTGAGGTACCTCAGAGGATGCACCAGGAGTCTGATGTGTGATCAGCTCAGCTCACCCAGTTGAGGTATCATCATCTTGTCACTACCACAGCTTCTGTTTCAGTTCTGAAGATTCCTTTGTTGTCCACAGCAACATCTTCCTCTTCCTACAGGTAGATTATGTTATGAAAGTGTGTAAATGGGGAGAGGTGTTCCTGGTCTAGGATCTGTATACATACATATGGGGTCTATATACTCACGAGGGACTACACTGGGCTCTATAATATTAATGACTTGTCCTCAGGACAAATCTCTAATATTTAAATTGTTGGGGTCCAACTTTCAGCATTCCATGATCAGATGTTTGAGGAGCTATGGCTTCCTCACAACATACCAAGCTCAGCACGTACACTGTTATAAGGCTTTACTTGGTATTACAGTCCAAGCCGATTCAATGCACTGGGATAAATATTCTGCAGTACAGAAATTGTATTATCTAATATGCAAATCTGAGTGTGTGTATGTATGTCCTCTAAAGGAATCCGTTGCAGCTACAATCACAAAATGTGGCACACATCAGGTGTCTGGAAAGGTTTTAGACCGGGTCTCAGCTCTCCATGAAGTACCTGAAATATTCCCAAAAAATGCATTAGCCAATAGAAGACTGGTCACATGACCCTTATCAGCCAACAGAAGCTCACAGGTCCTTATTCCTAACATACACACAGTTTTACACCAGATTTCCATAACAACCCAGCCATTTTCCTTCACTGCTGTAGGTCAGCTTTAAAGGGGCAGAGTGCTCTGGACGACACTGTTAAAGGGGTAATCCGATTCCCATAAATATATTTTATGTTTTAGACTAATTCATCATCAATCATTACCTAATGTAATGTAAATTTCACGTATTTACCGTTCAGTAGTAATAAAAGATGTTTTCTTCCACTGCTACCCACTGTGTTTCCTCATAAATTACCATGGCATTGACCTGTAGTACAGGGCACCCTCAAAAGAAGGACTTAAATGCCTCACCCCCAGGTCCCGCTAAGCCATGACTAGAGATGAGCGAGCACTAAAATGCTCGGGTGCTCGTTATTCGAGAAAAACTTTTCCGGATGCTCGGGTGCTCATTTCGAGTAACGAACCCCATTGAAGTCAATGGGAGACTCGAGCATTTTTTGCATGGGACCAAGGCTCTTCCTAGGGAAGGCTGGGTGAAAACCTGGAAACTTCAGAAAATGATGGAAACACCACGGAAATGGACAGGAAACAGCAGGGGCAGCATGCATGGATGCCTCTGAGGCTGCCTAATCCCACCATTACCCCAAATTCTCCTGCAACATCCTGGTGGTTACCCTCATGGCAATTGTGCTCACCCAGACCAAGAAAGGCGAGGCACATGCCCATCACATGTTAGGGAAGCACCCAACTAGGTGCAACGAAAGTCCATCACCCATGCCCATGCTGGCACTAGTCTCCTATCCCCAGCCACACGATGCAGGTATAAGCTTTACACAGCATGGCGGTGACACCAACAAGTAACCAAGTTAGATGAGGTAGCAGGTGAGCCACCCAAAAATTTAGCCTGACGCAGCATGGCGGTGACAACAGAGTGACCGAGTTAGACTGAGGTAGCAGGAGGTGAAGTACGGATGGTAATTCGAAGGAGGAGGAGGAGGGGTTGGAGGAAGAGGCATAGTAAGTCTGAGAAACCGTGACCGAGGTAGGCCCCGCAATCCTCCAAGTGCCTCCAAGAGCGGCCCCAGGGTCAGACTCGGTCAGAGTGATCGAGCTACACAACGGTAGCAGGTAGAGCACATAAAAAATTTAGCATCGCCCTGTATGGCTGTGACTACACATTGACCGAGCTACACGACGGTAGCAGGTAGAGCACGGGAAAAATTTAGCGTGGCCCTGTATGGCTGTGACTGTCAATTTAGGTACGGTTGTCAACTATGAAATTGATCAAGTGGGGCATGCGTTGTATGTATTCTTCTCAGTTTAATACCATATATGTCACCTATCCGGAAAAATAGTTTGGAGACATAGAAAGAGAGGAAAAAACGTATTTTTAAAAGTGACGTTTAGTATAGATCAGTTAAAGAGAAAGAAAGGATTTTATGAAATGGATTTGTATCACTGAGAGCAAAAGAACGTATTTTTTACGTGACGTGCAGTATAGATCACTTGGAGATAAAAAGGGGAATGTGCAGACTTGGGCTGCTATAGTGCAAACCACTATGGTGGTGACAACAGAGTGCGCAAGTGACACTGCGGGAGCAGGCGAACCACATAAACATTTTTCGTGGCCCTGTATGGCGGCGGTGACAACAGAGTGACTGAGTTAGTATGCGGTAGCTAGTGAAGCACCCAAAAATTTAGCTTGACACAGCATGGCGGTTACACCACCAATGACTTTGTCCGACTGAGAATGCAATGAAATGGCTTTTGTTGAGCCTCCAAAAAATTTTTTCTTTTCGGAGTACATAAAGTCGACCCTCAGCAAAAAAAAAAAATTTTAAATGTCGGTACATGCGCCTCCTGAAAAATTGTTTTGGACTGTCTGTTTGACACTCCTGAAACATTGTTTTGTTTGGAGAGAGGGCCTGTAGGTGGCCCTCCGGAAAAATTGTTTGGAGAGAGGGCCTATAGGGGGCCATCCGGAAAAATTGTCGTAAAAGAATGCCAGTTGGCCCTCTAAAAAATTGCGTTTTGGGTCAGCGCTAGGCAAAGACGAAAAGGAGGAGGAGTAGGAGGAGTAGAGAAGAGGAATCGGATACATAAGTAATGTTAATCTTTAGCTGCTTTCCCCTGGAGGAGATTTGAATTCCGGTGAAATCCAGGCTTTGTTCATTTTAATAAGCGTCAGCCTGTCAGCGCTGTTAGTTCACAGGCGTGTGCGCTTATCGGTGATGATGCCACCTGCTGCACTGAATACCCGCTCTGACAACACGCTAGCGGCAGGGCAGGCCAGAACCTCCAAGGCGTACAGCGCCAGTTCAGGCCAAGTGTCCAGCTTTGAAACCCAGTAGTTGTATGGACCAGAGTGATCGGTCCGGACGTTGGTATGGTCAGCTAGGTACTCCCTCACCATCTTTCTGTAAAGCTCACCCCTACTCTGCCTAGACTGGGGACAGGTGACAGTGTCTTGCTGGGGTGACATAAAACTGGCAAAGGCCTTGGAGAGCGTTCCCCTGCCAGTGCTGGACAAGCTGCCTGCTCGCCTCCTCTCCCCCGCTACTTGGCCCACAGAACCACGCCCTCTGCCGCTAGCGGCGTCAGATGGGAAGGATTGTTTCAGCTTGTGCACCAGGGTCTGTTGATATTGATTCACTCTCATACTCCTTTCCTCTACAGAGATGAGAGTGGAAAGGTTCTGCTTGTACCGTGGGTCCAGGAAAGTGAACACCCAGTAATCGGTGTTTGAAAAAATGCTTCTAACGCGAGGGTCACGGGATAGGCAGCCTAACATGAAGTCTGCCATGTGCGCCAGAGTCCCAACATGCAAGAATTCCCTCTCCTCACTGGCCTGACTCTCCATTTCCTTCTCCTCCTCCTCTTCAGCCCATACACGCTCAAGAGTTAAGAAGGACTGAGCATTGGTACCCTCTTCTGTCTCGCCAACATTCTCCTCCTCTTCCTCCTCATCCTCATCCCCCTCCTCCGATACGCGCTGAGAAACAGACCGGAGGGTGCTCTGGCTATCAAGCGACGTATCTTCCTCCACCGTCTCTTGTGACAAGCGCAAAGCTTCCGACTTCATGCTGAGCAGTGAATTTTTCAACAGGCAAAGCAGCGGGATGGTGAGGATGATAATGGCGGCATCGCCGCTAACCATCTGTGTTGACTCCTCAAAGTTGGTCAACACCTGGCAGATATCAGACATCCACGTCCACTCCTCATTGTAGACTTGAGGAAGCTGACTGACCTGACTACCAGTTCTGGTGGAAGTTGACATCTGGCAGTCTACAATCGCTCTGCGCTGCTAGTAAACTCTGGATAACATGTTTAATGTTGAATTCCATCTTGTGGGCACGTCGCACAACAGTCAGTGAGTGGGCAGTTGTAGGCGGCGCTGCGCTGCCCTGAGAGTGGCAGCATCTGTGGTCGACTTGCGGAAATGCGCACAGATGCGGTGCACCTTGGTGAGCAAATCAGACAGATTGGGGTATGTCTTGAGGAACCGCTGAACTATTAGATTGAACACGTGGGCCAGGCATGGCACATGTGTGAGTCTGCCAAGTTGCAGAGCCGCCACCAGGTTACGCCCGTTGTCACACACAACCATGCCTGGCTTGAGGTTCAGCGGTGCCAGCCACAGATCGGTCTGCGCCGTGATGCCCTGTAATAGTTCTTGGGCGGTGTGCCTTTTGTCACCTAAGCTCAGCAGTTTGAGCACTGCCTGCTGGCGCTTAGCCACGGCACTGCTGCTGCGCCTAGAGCTACCAACTGAAGGCGCCGTGCCCACGGATGGTAATTCGGAGGAGGAGGTGTCGGAGGAGAAGGTATAGTACGTCTGAGAGACAGTGACCGAGGTAGGCCCTGCAATCCTCGGTGTGGGCAGTACATGAGCGGCCCCAGGGTCAGACTCGGTCCCAGCCTCCACCAAGTGAACCCAATGTGCCGTCAGTGATATATAGTGTCCCTGCCCGGCAGCACTTGTCCACGTGTCCGTGGTTAGGTGGAACTTCTCAGAAACAGCGTTGGTCAGGGCACGGATGATGTTCTGTGACACGTGCTGGAGTAGGGCTGGGACGGCACATCGGGAAAAATAGTGGCAGCTGGGGACCGAATACCGAGGGGCAGCCACCGCCATGAGATTGCAAAAGGCCTCGGTCTCTACCAGCCTATAGGGCAGCATCTCCAGGCTCAGCAATTTGGAGATGTGGACGTTGAGGGCTTGGGCATGTGGTTGGGTGGAACTGTATTTCTTCTTGCGCTCCAGCGTCTGCTGTAAAGAGAGCTGAACGCTGCACAGGGACACATTGACAGTGGACGCTGTGGAGGATCGTGGAGGCGAAGGTGTGGTTTTCCGGCGGGAGGCGCCCATGCCGGGGTCCTGGACAGGGGGTTGACTAGCAGAGGCAGCGAGTGACACAGGGGAAGGAGCAGTGGTGGGACCCGCTGGAGGTGAACGGCCTTGCTTCCATTGAGTGGGGTGTTTAGCACTCATATGCCTGCGCATGCTGGTGGTGGTTAGGCTAGTAGTGGTGGCACCCCTGCTGATCCTGGTGTGGCACAGGTTGCAAACCACAGTCCGTCGGTCATCCTCAATTTCTTTAAATAACCTCCAGACTTGCGAACATCTAGGCCTCGCCACGGGAGCTTCACTACGTGAAACAGTTGCTGCTGATGCACCAGCTCTGGCCCTGCTTCTCCCTCTGGCCACACCACTGCCTCTTCCAACCTGTTCTGGTACAGCACTCGCCTCCGCCTCAGAAGCACTGTCTTCACTCGGCTTATCAACCCAGCTTGGGTCAGTCTCCTCGTCATCCTCCGATTCCTCAGTCTGCTCCCCCCTCGGACTTCCTGCCCTTACAACAACTTCACCACTGTCTGACAACCATGTCTCCTCATCGTCCGACACCTCTTTACACACTTCTTCCACTAAGTCAACAATGTCATCACCCACAGACTGCGACAGTTGGAAAACTTGGGCATCGGGAAAGAGGTCAGCAGCAACCTGAGAAGTGGTTTGTGACTCTGGGAAGGGTCCAGAAAACAGTTCCTCAGAGTATGCTGGATCCCATTCCATATTTTCCTGGGAGGGGGCAGACTGGGGGGAAGGGGGTAGAGGTGGAGGAGCCAGAGGAGTGCTCCCTTGGTTAACGTGGGTGGACTGCGTGGAAGACTGACTGGTGGACAAATTACTTGAAGCATTGTCCGCAATCCACGACATCACCTGTTTGCTCTGTTGTGGTTTCAAAAGTGCTCTACCACGTGTCCCTGTAAGTTGAGACATGAAGCTAGGGAGTGTAGCTCTGCGGCGTTCCCCTGCTCCCTCATCAGCAAGTACTGTCTCACCCTGCCCAGGACCACGGCCTCTGCCCCCTGCAGTAATTGAATGCCCATGCCCACGCCCACGCCCTCGTCCTCGACCCTTAGCCCTGGGGTTCAACATTTTCTGTATATAAGTGTATTATATATACAAAAAAAAATGGGCATGCTGTACTGAAACCCACAAACTTGTTCAATCTGAACAAGTTAATATATAGGTGGATAAGTTAGAGCAAAATTACGTATTTTATTACGTACCGTGCAGTATGGAGCAATTACACTGAAACTATTAGATTAGGCAGACTTGGTCTGCTTAAGTGCAACCCAGACAAATGTCGCACAGAGATTTTTCTAATGTAGCTGTATCAGTGAGAGCAAAAGACCGTATTTTATTATGTGACGTACAGTATGGGTCACCTGGACAGAAAATACGGATTGTGGTTTGTGGTGACTGGACAGCTGAACTGTGACACACAGAATGGTTCCACACAGCTGTATGAAATGGATTTGTATCACTGAGATTAAAAAAAACAAACAAACAAAGTTTTTTGTTTTTACTTGACGTGCAGAATATATCAGAGAGCAAACTCAGCCCCTGCTGACTGTGGCTATTTTCACTGCAACCCAGACAAATGTCGCACAGAGATTTTTCTAATGTAGCTGTATCAGTGAGAGCAAAAGGCCGTATTTGATTACGTGACGTACAGTATGGGTCACCTGGACAGAAAATACGGATTGTGGTTTGTGGTGACTGGCCAGCTGAACTGTGACACACAGAATGGTTTCACACAGCTGTATGAAATGGATTTGTATCACTGAGATTAAAAAAAAAAACAAAAAAACATTTTTGTGTATTTTTTTTACGCGACGTGCAGAATATATCAGAGAGCAAACTCAGCCCCTGCTGACTGTGGCTATTTTCACTGCAACCCAGACAAATTTCACACAGAGATTTTTCTAATGTAGCTGTATCAGTGAGAGCAAAAGACCGTATTTGATTACGTGACGTACAGTATGGGTCACCTGGACAGAAAATACGGATTGTGATTTGTGGTGACTGGCCAGCTGAACTGTGACACACAGAATGGTTCCACACAGCTGTATGAAATGGATTTGTATCACTGAGAGCCAAAAAATAAACTTTTTCCAGTCTCCCTGCAAAATGCTGCAAATATGGCGGTAGCTGCACTACTAGTGCCAGCAAGCCCAGCCACAAGCAGATAAAAAAAAAGCTGTTGGGTTCTTTTAGAATCACTAACAAGGGCTGTTGGGTTCTTTTAGAATCACTCCTGCCTAACACAAATCTAGTAGAACACCCTAACACTCTCCCTGCATCACACTGCAGATCTGTCCCTAAAGGCATCAAGGCAGCGACTGAGCCGAGCACAGCGGGCAGTCACTAGTATATTCCAGGGTCACCTGATCAGGCCAGCCAACCCCTGCTATCGGCCTATAAGGGCCCCACGTGATGCTGGGTGTACCGCAGAGTCTCCTGGCTTGTGACTGGCTGAGTTTATAGCAGCAAAAAATTCAAAAGGCGGGAGATGCCATTTCCTCGAGCATGGCGAGATGCTCGTCAGAGCATCGTGCACTTACGAGTATCCTAATGCTCGAATGAGCACCAAGCTCGGACGAGCATGCTCGCTCATCTCTAGCCATGACCCATCAGGCCACGCCCCCTCCCACTCCATAGCTGATGGGGATTGAAAAAATTAAAGTAAAAATCAACTTCTGTCAGCTGCTGGGGTGGGAGGAGGGTGACTTTCTCCCTGCAGCTCACACTCAGACTGCACAGTGCTGCTGTCTGTGAGTGAGCTGTTCAAAAGGACATGCAGGACATGCTTTGGAAGTCACAGTTAAAGGGGAGGGCGCTGTGGATTTTACTGTTAAGGGGCAGGCTGCTTTGGAGGTCACTGTTAAAGGGACGGGCACTGTGGAGGTTAGTGTTAAAGGGGTTGTCCGAGTTATTTTTTTTGTCCTTTGTATGTTTCTAACTAGTCAAATACAACCGCTTTTCCATACACTTTCTGCTTCTAAAGCTGCTGGTTTCTTAGATTTAACTCAGGGTCACATGACCTGTGATGTCAGCTTATCTCCCTGCTGTGTGATGTTTCGTGCACAAGCGTCAGAGATCAGATAACAGCCTGTACACGAGAAGTCACTGTGGTGGCCACGCCCCCCTGCTTTGCCGCTGCTGCTATCTGCATCTCTCACTGGATTCCTTTAGATAAAACATTAACCCTTTCAGCTAGAACACACTGAAGGCTTTACAACAGCAGCTGCAGATGTACAGTCATTGCCAAAAGTTTTGAGAATGACACAAATATTATATTTTCACATGATCTGCTGCCCTCTGGTTTTTATGTGTGTTTGTCAGATGTTTTTATCACATACAGAAATATAATTGCAATCATATTATGAGTAACAAAAGCTTATATTGACAGTTAGAATGAGTTAATGCAGCAAGTCAATATTTGCAGTGTTGACCCTTCTTCTTCAGGACCTCTGCAATTCTCCCTGGCATGCTCTCAATCAACTTCTGGACCAAATCCTGACTGATAGCAGTCCATTCTTGCACAATCAATGCTTGCATTTTGTCAGAATTTGTAGGTTTTTGTTTGTCCACCCGTCTCTTGATGATTGACCACAAGTTCTCAATGGGATTAAGATCTGGGGAGTTTCCAGGCCATGGACCCAAAATCTCTATGTTTTGTTCCCTGAGCCATTTAGTTATCACCTTTGCTTTATGGCAAGGTGCTCCATCATGCTGGAAAAGGCATTGTTGATCGCCAAACTGCTCTTGGACGGTTGGGAGAAGTTGCTCTCGGAGGACATTCTGGTACCATTCTTTATTCATGGCTGTGTTTTTAGGCAAGACTGTGAGAGAGCCGATTCCCTTGGCTGAGAAGCAACCCCACACATGAATGGTTTCAGGATACTTTACAGTTGGCATGAGACAAGACTGGTGGTAGCGCTCACCTCGTCTTCTCTGAATAAGCAGTTTTCCAGATGTCCCAAACAATCGAAAAGGGGGTTCATCAGAGAAAATGACTTTACCCCAGTCCTCAGCAGTCCACTCCCTGTAACTTTCGCAGAATATCAGTCTGTCCCTGATGTTTTTTCTGTAGAGGAGTGGCTTCTTTGCTGCCCTCCTTGAGACCAGGCCTTGCTCCAAGAGTCTCCGCCTCACAGTGCGTGCAGATGCACTCACACCTGCCTGCTGCCATTCCTGAGCAAGCTCTGCACTGCTGGTAGCCCGATCCCGCAGCTGAAACACTTTTAAGAGACGGTCCTGGCGCTTGCTGGTCTTTCTTGGGCGCCCTGGACCCTTTTTGGCAACAATGGAACCTCTCTCCTTGAAGTTCTTGATGATGCGATAGATTGTTGACTGAGGTGCAATCTTTCTAGCTGCGATACTCTTCTCTGTTAGGCCATTTTTGTGCAGTGCAATGATGACTGCACGTGTTTCTTTAGAGATAACCATGGTTAACAGAAGAGAAACAATGATGCCAAGCACCAGCCTCCTTTTAAAGTGTCCAGTGGTGTCATTCTTACTTAATCATGACAGATTGATCTCCAGCCCTGTCCTCATCAACACCCACACCTGTGTTAATGGAGCAATCACTGAAACGACGTTAGCTGGTCCTTTTAAGGCAGGGCTGCAATGATGTTGAAATGTGTTTTGGGGGATAAAGTTCATTTTCTAGGGAAATATTGACTTTGCAAGTAATTGCTGTTAAGCTGATCACTCTTTATAACATTCTGGAGTATATGCAAATTGCCATTATAAAAACTGAAGCAGTAGACTTTGTAAAAATTAATATTTGTATCATTCTCAAAACTTTTGGCCATGACTGTAAAGAGACACAGGATCTGCCTTCCTCACCCTACAGACATAAAGCTGATCTGGAGGAGATGCAAACTACAAGTACAGGTAGGTGGGAGATCCTGTGTGTATCAGCAGTGTCATTGTACAGCTGAGACTTGTAGTCCTACACATAGAACATGCTGCTGAGTATCCCAGCAGGCAGACATGTCACTCCCTACAGAGAGGGGGGAGGGGCAGAGATTGTTATTACTGCATATAAACAAAGGCCAGAAGAGAACCAGGGAAATGAGGAAATAGAGATTGTTTTGCCTAAAACTTGCTTAACTTAGTTATATATTGCTGCCCATCAGATTTAAAGCACTATATATTTTTTTTCATAACTCGGACAACCCCTTTAAGGGAGGAGGGGACTGTGGAGGCCACTATTAAAGGGGCAGCGGGGTACTGTGAGATCACTGTTAAGGGAGCAGGGTATTGTGACAGTCACTGTTAAAGGGGCAGTCGCTGTGGAGGTTTCTATCAAGGGGGCAAGGAATGGTGGAGGTCAGTTAAGGGGACTGTAACCTATGGTCAGTGTTAAAGGGTCGGTGCTGTAGAGGTCACTGTTAAAGGGAAGGGCCCCTGTGGAGGTCACTGTCAAGGGGGTGAGGTGCTGTGGAACTCACTGTTAAAGGTGCAGGCTGCTTTGAAGGTCAAAGTTAAGGGGGTGGGATACTGTGGAGGTCCCATTATAAGGAGATGGAGCACTGTGGGGGGGTCATTGTAAAGGGGTGGGGGCTGTGGAGGTCACTATTAAGGAAGCAGGGTGCTGTAGAGGTCACTCTTGATATCTTTTAATGACACACACACAAACATTAAATTAAATAGATGAAATACATGCGGGCAAAGCTGGGTCCTTCTGCTAGTATGATATAAATGTATTTGCTGTAAATACTGTATGTGTGTTGCATCAGGATGTCTTCCTTTCTGGCAGCATTCCGTTTTGTGACCAGTCAATAAATGGAACAAAACGTGTTTTTTTTTCTAAGCCTAAAGAAAACGGATCTGTCATCCATTGACTTTCAATGTATTTAGTGACGGATCTCAATATTGGAATTAACAATGCAAATGTGAAGGTAAGCAAGACTAGTCAACCTGCAGCTTGTAGGCGAGCGTAAGACAAGTGTGTGTAATGGTTGTGATGATGGAGATACTGCAACCTGAAAGTGCCTGTTGGAGACTGTGAACAATGTACAGTAGTGCACTACATGGTACATATTGTAGTGATAACTGGAGATATAGCCATCTTCATTGTTTCCACTCTGAGGAGACAAAAGCCACAGTTGATGTCCAGGAAGAAGGGTACAATGCAAACCAGAGGAAGAGTGGGTTGTTGGCTCATAAGTAATTATAAAACATGAAGAGTGTCATTTACTAGCCGATATATGGCAGTTTTCTGGCGTATATCTATCACAGATTAAAGGGGTTCTCCTGGAATTAAGAAAATGAAAATACTTAAATATGACTTTATTATAAATATGTTCCCAAATATCTTTCATTAGTTATAACAGCTAATTTTTTCGGGGAGGAATCATCAGGGGAAACAAAATGGCCACTGTCCTATTAGTGCCCACAAAACCTGTCCTAATCACACAGGAGGACAAGTTACTTCACAACACTGAGCTAAAGATCTGCATCATCCTCCTCTCTGCTCTACCTGTCAGGGATTATGATCCTCAATACAGGAGTTAAATTAATTCTCTTGTACCAATGTTACATTTCAATTAGTGTTGAGCGAAGCATCCTAAGTGGAATTCGGTCCAAATTTTAGGAATTTTTTTTCCTAAAATAACGTCTGGAGTTGTCTTAGAAAGAACAGAAAAAAACCCTCATCCATTTGCTCGCACAGAGGCAGTCCGCTCCTCTCTTGATTGAAAAAGACCCCCTGAAGGACATGCGCTGCGCATGAAGATGTCACCACATGCCTCCAGTGTGAT
This sequence comes from Rhinella marina, assembly GCA_900303285.1. Lineage (NCBI taxonomy): Eukaryota > Metazoa > Chordata > Amphibia > Anura > Bufonidae > Rhinella > Rhinella marina. Next base: position 54,734 of record ONZH01021309.1, on the reverse strand, counting down.
CACGTGGTGACGTCATCGTCTGCGCAAGCAGATGGTTGAGGTGAGTGATTTTTTTTTAAACCCATTGTATATAGCATATTACCATTTTTAACGTCCATTAGAAGGGTGCACTTCTGTCTAAGTGGCCATTAAAAATGGTCCTACTGATAGGCTGAATAGGGTTTTAACATAACGATTTATGACAAATTATTAGTAACGAATCAAATGTTTGGTCAAACTTCGGCAAAGCTGCCAAATCGAATTTTTTAAAACTTTGCTCATCTCAGATTACAATAAACATATGTTTGTACAGGCTTGCCTGTCAAGATTAAAGGCTTTGGCCAATCACATTTACTGTAATTCAGGGTCAGCAGTGAATACGGTGTCACATAAATGGCCAATCAGCTGCCAGCATGTAGTGGAAGCATCTAAATAATATATTTTAGAAGTACAGTAAGAAGGGGAAATCTAATAACTATGTATAAATACATCAAGGGACAGTACAGAGATCACTCCCATCATCTTTTTATCCCCAGGACTGTGACTGTGACAAGGGGACATCCTCTGCGTCTGGAGGAAAGAAGGTTTGTACACAAACATAGAATAGGATTCTTTATGGTAAGAGCAGTAAGACTATGGATCTGTCTGCCTGAGGAGGTGGCAATGGTGAATTCACTAACAGAGTTCAAGAGGGGCCTGGATGTATTTCTAGAGGGTAACAATATTACAGGTTATAGTTACTAGAGATGGGTCGTTGATCCAAGGAGTTATTCTGATTGCCTGATTGGAGTCGGAAAGGGTTTTTTTTCTCCTAAAGTGAGGAAAATTGGCTTCTACATCCCAGAGTTTTTTGCCTTCCTCTGGATCAACTTTGCAGGATAACAGGCCGAACTGGATGGACAGATGTCTTTTTTCAGCCTTATAAACTATGTTACTACATAATCATTAGAAGTGGAATCTCTAATGAATATGAATTGATCATTTTAATCAAAATGGACATAAGTTATTTCAGGGGTTGTGCCACCATTAAATGTTGATTTAATATAATTCAGCATAAAAATCTAGTTATTTTTTTAATTTACTGTCTATTACAAATAATCCTTAGCTGTGAGATATTAGGAGTCATTTATCAAGTACTGTCTTTTATATTCCCCGCACCACCGGTGGATTTGCCTAATTTATGATGAGGTCTGCACATCTTCTGCCAGTCCTAGAATTAATTCTACTCCAGTTGCTAGCTGGAGTAGATTTCAGTCATCATTACAACAGCAAACTGGCATAAATAATAGTAATAATAGTGACTGTGCTGGAGCCAGCTAACACTACACACCCATCCTGCCCCACCAATTCCCCTTTTCAGAAACTGGCGAGGGCACTGTACAAACGGCACATACAACTAAATTTAGGCACAGCAGTGTTCAAAAAGACACAAACCGTTGTCTTGCAACTTTTTTATGCCAGTTTCTGCCAGGGGTCATAATAAATAACCCCCCATTCTATTTACTTCATTATGATTAAAGCCCTTGGTGTTTTATCTATGTAGTAATGTGCATGTCCACCTACTGAACTGGGAAAACATATTATAAATGGTCAGTTCCATCCTTCAACAGCAACCAGCTGTATCTGTTAGAAGCAGTGACAGTCAGATAGAGAGAGATATACTGTTTATGAGGAACCATTATCCTACTTTTTAAAGGGTAGTCCAGTAGAATATCATTTTTAGAAAGTAAAACAATAAATGACCCTCACTAATCTTTTGCCACTGCCATTCCAACATTTACTAGGTCCCAGCTGGTCTTCAGCTCCTGGTTTAGACTCTAAACGTAGAAAATGGCAAGAGATGACCACTCATCCAATGAATAGACAAAGAAGTAACCCAACTTTCCTAGCATTTCTTGCATGTTCAGACTAGACCAAGAATGAAAACCTGTAGGAACACAGTAAGTTCCAAAACAGCTACAGTGGGAGATTGGTGAGCGTGAATATTGATTTTAAAAAAATCACTTGTAGTGCCCTGGAGCAAGGGTACTTTGAAGTCTAGACATTTGTCCCTGTTTGCCCTATGCAAAGTCATCAACTCCTTAATGTATTTCACTTTAAAGAGTTAACTTGCACTGACTGTTTTAAACTGTTTAACTGCATTTTATATGTTTGTTATGATATATATTCAGGTCATTTGCACTGTATTTGCAAGGCACTGTTGAAAGGGTTAATGAATACTAAGAGACTTTTGGGACTTTCTAGCTAATAAGAGAATGAGAAGCTAGTAATTTTCCACAGTTACCATAAGAGTCAAAGAAGAGTATGGTTTGGAGGGAAAAAGCCAGACTTACCACCAAAACAGACAGAGTGACCCTTCGAATGTCTGGTTTTAGCTATATTATTATGTCTGAAGATTTGTTTTTGTCTGGAAAAACTGCTGTGCCATTGCAATTGAGTATTACCGAAGGTCTAAAATGAGTCTGTGGGACCAGAATTGTAACATTGTATTTGTTTGTGCGGAGTTTCTCCACTCCACCTTCTCACTAGAAGGTTCTAGTTCAGCTAGTAACTGTGTATAAGGAGAACAGCTAGAGCCCCTAGCGTTCCACAGTTAGGGACCAGTTCTTAGAAGAAGAGACTCATGCCAGACTGCATGAGTGACCAGAGAAGACGCTGAGATGGGGACGCTGAGCCACAGACCATTGGTCCCCATCCCTGTGACCAAGGAGCCAGTCAGACTACTGAGCCACAGACCATGGACGTTCAGCCTTTGGCCAGGGTACTATTCTTCTGAAAGAGAGAGGAACAGCTGGCTCAAGCCTTTCCTCAGCATCAAACCCATCTTCTGCCAGGGAGGAGATTGGAGAAGCCAGCCCTGTGCCTTGCCTGTATTGTTTTGCACTTGAGTTCCTCCAGTAAAGAAGTACACTGGTTTATTCCAGATGCTGACTCTCTGGACCTAATTCCCATTGAGTTGCACCATGCCTTATCATCCCTTATGGAGAGCAGCAGCACATCGTGATACCTCAATGTTGTACGAAGGACCAAGTGTAGCATTGGGGCCATCCCAAAACAGGTCACTGCACACTTTAACCACTTTAACAAACATTTTGCTCCACTGGACAACCCCTTTAATCTCTTCAGCCTAATTTATGTAATAGAAGCTTATAAAAATAGAAGTTAATAGAAGTAATATTGTATTAGCAGGTTTTATTCCAAGGGTGTGTTTTTCCATTTTTTTGTTCTAATGGCATGGCATTAGCTCGTTAGATCTGCAACATATGGAACAAATAGCAGATAAGGGACAGCTATGCGCTAGGTGATAGGCTGCATTTTTAAAGTAATGTTTAGTGTGCCTGAATGTTTTGTATTCGCAGATTGTCTGTGTGCTAAATCTCTAAGACAAGGCGGCAAATGCTGTCAAACAATGAGGACACAATGCGGAGACCTGGAAAGCAGTGTGCAAGGAGTGATCTTTATTACAACCAGTTACGTGCTCAGAGCTGTCACCATTGTCAGGATTACATGGAAAATAAAATAAATACTCTGCACGGTACTATATACTGATTTGATTTGTCAAGCTCCACACTGTGCTTGCAAAGTGACAATAATCTTTTTAGAACAGTAAAATGTCCTTAGGAGAGGAAAAAGAGGATTTGTATAGCCTAACATAAGTGGGAGAAGTTCATTGTTCACCATGTTTTCCCTGGAGTCTCCTAGATAACAGCTTTTTAGACTGCCAAGCCTTCTTGCTTTCCCATACACACAGCCTTAGGTGATCCCAACAGCTTGATATATGTTTGTCACCTTGTGCGTTCCTTTTTTTTAGTGAAGATTACACCGCCATTGAAGAAAAGGTAAAATCTCTTTCATACTCTACAGTTTATCAGGATTCCCTTAAGTTTATATCAGCACCACCATATGGAATAACACGTCTTTCTCAACATACAGCAAGTAGTCACTGGATTGAAGGAAAAACCAAATAATCAGAGGAAAGCAAAAACCACCAAATATTGTCAAATACTTAGGGCCCTTTTCCATGGACCGAAAGGACTAGATTGATTTGGAAGTCATTGCTGGCCCATTAGTAGCATTTAGATGCAGCAATAATTGCTGCTGCTGCCAAGGCCAATAAGATAATGGGTTGCATCAAAAGAGGCATAGATGCCCGTGATGAGAACATAGTCCTGCCACTTTACAAATCACTAGTCAGACCACAAATGGAGTACTGTGTACAGTTCTGGGCTCCTGTGAACAAGGCAGACATAGCAGAGCTGGAGAGGGTTCAGAGGGGGGCAACTAAAGTAATAACTGGAATAGGTGGACTACAGTACCCAGAAAGATTATCAAAATTTGGGTTATTAAAAACTTATTAAATAACTGTATAAATATATTGGGGGTCAGTACAGAGATCGCTCCCATGATCTTTTTATCCCCAGGACTGTGACTATGACGAGGGCACATCCTCTGCGCCTGGAGGAAAGAAGGTTTGTACACAAACATAGAGTTATTCTGATTGCCTGATTGGAGTTGGTAATTTTTCCGCTAAAATGAGGAGAGTTGGTTTCTGGAGTTTTTTTTTGCCTACCTCAGCATCAACTTGCAGGATAACAGGCCGAACTGGATGGACAGATGTTTGTTGTTTGTTTTTTTCCCAGCCTTGCAAAATATGGAGATCATTTATTAAGAGCGGTGTTTTAGACGTCGGTCTTAATAACCCCTATATATGGTGGTGGATCTGCCAAAGTTATGAAGAGGTGCCTGCCTCTAAATAACTTCGGTGCATCCAGTGCCAGTCTAAATGTAATCCATTTTCCTAGCTGGCTTACATTTAAACCATTTTCTATGCCATTTCAGGTGAAATGATAGAAAATGATTAATGAGCCATCCCTGCCCACACTCACAACACTCCCACTATTTTAGACCTGCTGTGAGCGGGGCAAAGTTGCACATTGCAGCTCAACTAACCGTTGCGCAGCAATCTGTGCCAGAAACATGCCTAATATAGGTGTATAACCCCCTATGTTACTATGTTATATTACATCCCTGTTTACAAAGGGCAATGTGCTGACAACTAATGATTTTTGGAGACTCATGATCACCCAACAAACAACCATTTAATCTTTTGTTAGGTCTGTGACACCTGTACAAAGGAAATTTATCAAGAATACAAAGTGTTTGTAGTTTGTTCCTGATAACTGGACCAATCCCTGGCCTGTCTAAAAAGTTTCAAATTTGTCACAGTGTGAATAATATTTCTTCCTGATTACTGGACTTCTCTCTGGATCAACATTTTACCTTATTTATACCAGTAACCCTTTATTATGTATTTCTCAAAAACATAAGTCTTACCATTTCTTTAAATATGTTTTTGGACATTTCCAAAAGGCCCTGTATGAACTTTATATAGTCAAAGATGATAAATTGTTAGAATCTAACCTTACAAATCATGCTGCAGTCAGTGACTAGCTCCTGCAGTTTCTCCTCCTCTGGCTGTTCTGTTGGACACTAATAGACTTTTCTTACCTTAGCAGCAGTGATGACATGTTACACTCTAAACTTGGCTGCAGTAGCCAACCACTGGACACAGCAGCAATCTCAGTAAGGACACCATGTCACCATTGTGACCAGTGACTGACAACAGCAGTCATGTGTCAAGTATATATCATTGATTCTGACTCCAGTAACCACAAGAGGGAGCTTGCAGCTTACTGTTCATACATTAAACACAATGATAAAAAGGTATGCAATACGCACTTGTAGTGGCTGCCAACAGCCAGAGGTGTATAATTTCTAAATGCAACTATTGTATGCAGAGGACTTGGAGCTCATTATCTCAAAAAACATAAGATTCACCCTTACGGCCCTTGCACACGACCGTATGCGCTCCGAGACATACGGTCCGTGAGCGGGCCATATGTCCCGGAGTGGCATAGATCGTGGGCACGGGAGCGCACAGTATCATAGATTATTATGATGCTGTGCACGTCGGGCCGCCTGCGGGGCTATTGTCCCGCACTCATAAGATCATATGAGTGCGGGACGTCTCGGAGCGCATACGGTCGTGTGCAAGGGCCCTTATAAATTTATATTAAGACATTAATTAGGTGGGCATTTACTCTAAATGGTCAGTTGTAGATGTTTAGTTTGCTAGTATGTAGTTGAAAGGATTTGCCTCCAATATAGGACCCTATAGTACTTCAGTTTTCCAGAACCCAAAAGTCACACGTTTTGTTAGAACAATGCAGAAAACAAATTGTGCAGGGCTGGGCCTAGACGGCCTGGCCGATATATTATAATTTGTGCCACCCCTAGCTGGCATAAATTACAGTTCTGGTCCATGGACTACCTGAGATGCTATTAATGAACATGCAGTGTAAAAAGTCTTAATAAATTCACCCCTTAGTATTTAGTTTATTATGAGCACCTACATAATACATTGTTTGGCCTCCTTTAGCCTAGCGTTAGCTTACAGACAGAACATACAGTCAACAGGTAAGAGTTTTGGACTTCACATAGGTAACATTACAGGAATGTGGATCCTCTGGCAGATGCAGCAGTGACAGATGCAGCAGTGACACAGAAACAGTAATCATGCAGTTCAAGAAGCAAACAGGGAAGGCTCAGTAGAGCCAAGTACAACTGTAGAGTAGTAGATGTAAGTTTATGACCGTGGAGCAGCATAGTCCAGAAGTAGAACAATGGAGCACAGACATAATGCCTAGGTGCACAGACAGAAATTAGAACCAGGAACACAAACACTAGATGTTGGAGCATAGGCACAGGAGCTGGCGCATGGAGACAGTTGTTGGATCATAGGCAGCAGGAAATATTCTAGAACTTACCAAGGGTAATAACCAAGAGAATAGTTCAGAAACTAGATATACATATATATACAGCAATGAGGGACGGACTGACCATAGACCCTACCAGGAAATTTCTAGATGGGCCGATACCCAGGGAGCAACCCAAGGCCTCCTCATGGCCACCAGCCAGGTACATAAAGATCTGATTCTCTCAGCATTAATTAATGTAGGAGTATCAGGCACTTATGCACCTGGCCAGCGACCGCAGGTGCCCTCCGGAATTCAACTGTATTGTCACCCTTAGGATAATATAGTTTCATACTTTGGTGGCAGTATTTTGTGCTGTACTTTGGTATTTGATTCTGTTGGAGAGGTATTTTGTTCTGCACTACAGTATTGCTGGCCCTGAGTTCTTCATTTGCCCCTGCCTATATGTTTTGGCTCTGTCTACTTGTGTTGCCCCACGTTCTGTCAGTTTGGACCCACCTTCAACATGGGGCCACTTTTAGATTTTTTCAGGGCAATTTTAAGTTCCTAGTCTGCCCTTGCTGCAATGGACAACTATAGAGTATCCCTCTGTATAGGCATATAGTGGGATATCTGGCCCACACAGTTTAATTTTAGTGGATAGACTGTGGTTTCTAATACTTTTTCTTAATAAATATCAGGTGAAAATAAATATGGATAGGGTAATATAATATGAAACACCTGTACCATGTCAACAGCCATTGACTGTAGGACAAGTAACAGCAGGACTGTCAGGTCCAGCCACCCGGCCAGCAGTACCAAGTCACAGTTGTATTTCACCTTTGGTAGTTAATGGCATATTATTGCAAGAAAGAAGACATTGTGGACTAAATGACTTACTGATCATTTCGGTCACAGCAGGATTTTTTTTAATTAGCACTTATATAGCACTGATATATTCCACAATGCTTTAAAAAACATTAGCATCAAGTTGACCCCAATGAGGCTCACGATCTGAGTTCCCTATCGGTATGTCTGTGGAGCATAGGAGGAAACTGTAGTACTGGGAGGAAACCCACATAGGGAGACTATACAAACTCCATGCAGATGTTGTCCTTGGTTGTATTCAAACCTAGAACCCCAGCGATGAAAGGCACCAGTGCTAACCACTGAGCCACCGTACTGCCCTCTGAGTCTGACACTGTGCAGTTAAGACAAGGTTTAGAACATTCCTTTCTGTCCTTCTCCTTCTGTATGAGAACAGTCAGCCATAACAAAGCAGGTTCAGTTGGAGGAGGTGGCTATGATGACTGAAATGTATAGCTACGTTGGTGGTGGTAGTAGTAATACCTGTAGCTATGGTGGTGGTTGTGGCAGGGGCTCTGGTAGCCATGTTGGTAGTGGTATTTGGGGTGAGTATGTGAATATAGACTTAGGAATCATGATGAGGTCTAGAAGCCCATGAAATTTTACAATCTGAGAAAAGGGGCAGGGATGATAGTTACATAGTTACAAACGTCTATCAAGTCCAACCTGTAATCCTGCTATATTGATCCTGTGAGGGGAAAAAAATCCTTCTAAACTACAGATGTGGCAATCAGAACAAATTCCTGGATCAACATCCATCTTACGTTTATGGAAGGGTTGAGCCAAAGGGAAAGTGTATGTAGAACATGTTTTCTATGCTAGGGGCAGATCTGTTTCTACTGTGGTCAATTCGGGAGCAGATAACACCACTGCTGATTTTGGTGTAAGCTAAAAGCTGTCAAATCTCGGGCAAACTTGGATGGTGGTGGTGGCAGAAACTTTGTGAGCACTGTTGGTGGTGGCTCTGTGCAGGCTTTTCCCATGTGGGATTTTTTCTCTACATTGCCTCCAGACAAAACCATCACAGTATCCAAGCTCTGCATGTAGTGAATAGCTCTTGGTCATTCATACTGGCTTCTTCAGCACATGAAGCAGCATCACATACTCACAAAGGGAAATTGAACTGGTTAGCAATATGAGTAAGACAATTCTCCTCCTCTCAGTAGTCATTCTAGTAGCCAGTCCAGATCTCCAATCAGAAACTGCTTATTTTGTTCTTTTTCCTCCTCTCCATCATCAGTCACCCATAACAGAATGTGCGGGCAGGAAACAATAATATGCTGCTGTTACTACTACTACCTCTACATAGCTCTAATTCTGCTTGAATTTATTAGGGCCAAATTTATATCTGATAGCCAAAATAATAGAGTTGGAGCTGAAATGAACTTCAGAATTTTTCATCTCTAGTCCCTATATACATTTAAGATGGTTCAAAAATATTCTCCACTTACTGCTTAAATTAATACTAATGAAGAACACAATGGAAATATACACTTAATTTACATTTAAATAAGCTTCAACAATAATTAAGCATTATCATGTTTTTGGGGTTTTTTTATTGTTTTTTTTTTGCTGATGGTTACACAATGCAATGATTTCGTACATATTAGGAGACCAAAACATTTCCACAAGGTAAAAAATACTTAGACTAATGTCACCATAAAGTGATGAATTACTATGAGCATTCATTAAAATGTGCTACCTGCAGTAAAAATGTCAAAATCCCAAGTGCTTCATATCTGCGTTTAAACAAAAAAAAATCAATATTGTATGGCTGTCATCTAGAATTTCATAAGACAGAAGAATATATTACATTCCTGATAATTGACTTCTATTTTGAGGTGAATGTTGCATAAAATATGATTGTTAATACATTCTATTTGCACACAAAGAGGATTAGACTAATGTTGACCAACAAGTACTTAGTCTTTCGACATGACATTCTTCTTTGAGTTGATTTTTACATATTTTCTTAATCATAGTATTAAACTACAACTGTGTACTGTGGATTATGCTTTTTTGCACAGAATGGATCCCATAATCACAAGTCTAGAGAGCCACTGAAATTTTCCCCGCACAGCATCGCTTCTGTCCTTTTCTTCATGGGACTTCTAATCAGCCCAGGGGTGCAAGATCAATGAGGCCAAGTGAGGTGATTGCCTCAGGGAGCATCAGGTATGGGCAGGGGGGGCAGCTGAAGGGCCATGGCCTGAAGGGAAGGGGTTAGGTTAAGAAATTGGTATTGGGGAGGTGGGGCACTGTTTCAGTTTTCGCCTCAGGCAGCAGAAAGGCTAGTTGCATCCCTATCTCATAAGGTTGACTGATTTCTTCTGAATTTTTCCCTGAACAGTGCCACAGATGTCCAGGCACTGTACATGGACAAAGTCAGAAGAAATGCTTCATTTGAGAAATTGGTAGGGGTCTTAGTGGTTGGACCACTATCAAACAGCAAAGGACGACACATCCCAATAAAATATATCAGGGAGAGGTCGTACTGAACTATGTAACAACTAATTAGAACGCTAAACAAAAATAACAAAACTTTTATTGGGTATCAATTAAAAGGTCTAGGTGATTACATATATAAACATGGATACAAGACTGCTTGATGTAGGCTATCCTAGCTAGGAAAGTGGAGACTAATGGATATTCGCCTCCACTTATTGATCCCCTATAATAAGTTGTGCGGGTATATCCCAGCTAATGATAGCAGCTAGTCTTGCGGTATCGAGTCACAGTGATTATATCTGTTAACTCTATACCACACTAATAAGGATAAATCTCCCCTTTGTGATCGTAGGAGACCAAAAATGTCAGACTGGTGAGGTGGCCAGCGAGACTAATGGAGTGCTATATCATGTTAGTGCATATAGGGCATATATTCTCTGCCTCAATTTGTCATGAGTGCTTCAAGTCAAGCACCACGCCTCTCTCCATGTATAACTGGTAAGGTGGCCAGTAAACCTAATGGAGTGCGCTATTGCATCAATATATAAAAGGCACTTGTTGTTATCCCCATTGCACAGGTGCTACAATTAAGCACCTCACTCCTCAATAGTATACACTACTACCCCTGCTCATAATTGTCCCTGTTCAACGCGTTTCCATACAGCACATATGCTGCATTTCATCAGGAACTGGACATATCTTAATTAGGAGAGAACAGATAGAGATACACGCCACATCTCAGCGTGACAGCGTGGTAGTGAATCGGCGCTGTGATGGCCGTGAATGGCCGCTCACACGCCGAAGCTATAAGACCTAGGCTCCGCCCCCAGCAGGCGCGATCACGGCTGACAGCCAATGGAAACGGAGGTGTGTCAATGTGCTGCACCGTCTCCTGACGTCAGCTTATCCATCTGTAATTGCGATGCTGGGGATTCACACTTCTCGGAGGAATCTCAGGCGGTTTGTCATATTACATGAAGTATATCCAGATATGTCAATATGCAGATATATAAACGGTAGATCCATCAGAAGGGTATCCATTTAAACATATCCAAGTAAGAAGAATACAGAGGAAAGTATTCATGGACCAATTTAAATCAATGTATCTAGTGCATATGTTAAAAAGATACATTCCACAATTGGCTATAGTGACAGAATGTTAAACATGCATGAGTAGCATCTCATAATATGAAGTGCCACTTCATATATGTTATGTCATCAGATAAAGCAGGCAAACGAAATGGTCTCATTTAGTCCCTGGGGTCTGACCGTTTTCATTCTGTATATCCATTGCGCTTCCTTTCTCAAAAGGGAGAGGTCAATATTCCCTCCCCGTGTGATATGTGCAACCAGAGCTTCTTAGAATTTGGAGCTTGTTTTGTGGTATAACACGATAGTATTCTGAGATTGCCTAGCAAATTAACACAAAAGATGATTCATATTTCTAAGAGGTATTATTAAAGTGTACTCTAGTCACAGTCACTTAATAGCTATCTACTAGGGTTGATGGTTTATCACCTGGGGTCAACCAGCCTTTCTGCTGCCTGAGTTGAAAACTGAAACAGCGCCCCCTCTCCCTCCCCAATGTCAATTTCTTTACCTAACCCCTTCCCTTCAGCCCATGGTTCTTCGATTGCCCCTCTCTTGCCCATGCCTGGTGCTGCCTGAGGTGATCGCCTCAACTGTCCTCATTGGTGGTGCACCCCTGCAACCGATGAGGTGTCCACTGTTCAGACACCCTTTGGGCCAGTGCAAAGATGACTTTGAGGACACTTCCACTCCATTCAAACTTTATAAGAGTAAAGGAAAAAGTAAACAGTCCAACCTCTGGGACTCCTTATTGATCTGTAGGTGATGCCAGTAGTTTTAAACCCAGCAAACTAACATTTATCACCTGTTGAGTGGATGGCTGTTTTTGTCAGGTAAGGAATCATGATATAACCTAAAACTATCATTATTTACAGCAGCAGTTAATTTACGGAGTTTATCCATGGTTCAGAACTGGATATCAGAACATTCCAGGCTGTAAAGCACAAACCATGTATTTGTAATGCTTGATGTTCTGCTGCAGCATCTGAAAGTTGTTCTCTCAGTCCATAATGAGCAAAGAACAAACAAGGAGGCAATAAAAATAGCATAAATTGTTCCGATGACAGGTTTAATTCACAGGCCCATGACATGCAGAAGGACCCATGATAATGGATAAGGATTTGATGCCTGAAAATATTTGTGGAGGTTTTTTATAATTCATTCCCTTTTCTCACAGCAAACATCTTTACATAGCACAGTTTTATTCAAACTCCCAAAGGAGCTAGTGGAAAACAACAGCTTCTTGCTTACAAAGAACATGAGCAGTGAAAGCTAAAGCTGTGCACATAAAAAATAAAATAAGAAGTATCAGCCCCAGAAATGCTCTCACAATGAGAATAATTTTATACAAAACCAACCAGTGCAGGGACGTCATGAGAGAAGATATTCCCTTTGAAGTTTCATTCCTTACAATCCTTTCAAAAGAGAAATGCATTCATAGTTCAAAAGAATCAAGAGAAAAAATAAGTAATGTACAATCTGCAGATTTATATTATATCAGTCTTAGGCCTCATGCACACGACCGTATCCGTTTTGTGGTCTGCAAATTGCGGACCCGCAAAACACGGAACAGATCGTCCAGCCCTCAATAGAGGAGTCCTATCCTTGTCTGTGATATGGACAAAAATAGGACATGTTCTATTTTTTTTTTCCTGCACGATGTGCTGTCTGCATCTCTTGAGACCCTATTAACCCTTTCACTCCCGGAGGTTTTTTTGTTTTTGCGTTTTCGTTTTGCACTCCCTGTCTTCATAACTTTTTTTATTTTTCTGTTCACATAGCTGTATGAGGGCTTGTTTTTTGCAGGACAAGTTGTACTTTCCAACACCACCATTTAATATTGCATGTGATCTAATGGGAAGCAGGAAAAAAAATTCCAATGCGGGTGAAATTGCAAAAAAACGTAATTCTGCCACAGTTTTACAGGTTTTTTTTTATTTACGGTGTTCGATGTGCATTAAAACTGACCAGTTGCTTTCATTATACAGGTCAGTATGAATCCGGCGATATCTAATATGTATAGTTTTTCTTGAGTTTTGATTATATTAAATAATTATAATGTTGGAATTTTTTATTTTTTTTATTTTATGTCACCATATTTTGACCCCTATAACTTTTTTGTTTTTATGTGTACGGAGCTGTATGGGGGTTCATTTTTTGCGGGGCAATCTGAACTTTTCATTTATACCATTCTGGGGTGTATGACTTTTTGATAACTTTTTAATTTTCTTTAGAAAACAGCGAATCGGCCATTTTGACGCTTTTTTCGCACATGGCGATACTCATGATGTGTATTTTTTTATTTTTTTACTACTGTTATTTTTATTTTGGGAAGAGGGGGTTGGTTTGAATTTTTATGTTTTTTTTATTTTTTTTTATTTATAAACTTTTTTTATTTACTTATTTTACACATTTTTATAGTTCCCATAGGAAACTATAACAAGCAATCATCTAATTGCTGATATCATAGACTGCAATGTACTTTCATTGGAGTCTATGGTGATTTTACTAGTTTCCTATGGAGCCCTATTACAGGCAAGGGCGTAATACTATGCAGCAGCCTCCTGCCATTGACAAAGACAGAGGCTGCTGCATACACGCTCCGGCTCCTCCAATCATCACACGGGGGAGCCAGAACAGTTTGACACGCTCGGATGGAATCCATGTTTTGCGGACTGCAAAACGGACAAGGTTGTGTGCATGAGGCCTTAAAGTAATAATGTCCATACAATACTGGATAGAGAGCTCACAGCTAAAGACTGCTTAAGCGCTCCCTATGCGCACTTAAAGAGGAACTTTCATGGAATTTTTTTTAGACTAATACTTTATTAAGTAATCCTCCTGCTGCAGATGCTTTTGTTTCCCAGATATTCTCCTCTGTTGCGCTGCTATAGTTTGTCCGCTAAATTATACGCTATTCTACGTATAATTTAGTTACTCTATAAGCTGTTGCGTATGAATTCAATTCAGCGATGCAGACTTTTCCCTGGTAGTTACTCTATACGCTGTTGCGTACGAATTCAATTCAGCGATGCAGACTCCTCCCTGGTAGTTCCGCCCCTTTCTCCAGCGCGGGAGGATGACGAGGCAACTCAGGAAATTAAGTTGCGCATTTGTGCGCCTCATCCCTTTTTCCCCCTTTTCAGGTTATTTGGGGAGCCCCTTGAAAGAGGGTTTTTTAAGGAACCTTTGCTGCTATTTTTTTACCCATTTGGATTACAATTTTACCTATGTGGATTACAAATTGCGACTGAGTTTGGGACTCTGCTCCAGTTCTATGACAAGCGTCAGAAGAAAAGAGACTTAAACGTGTCCGTGAGCATACTAGGTAGGTGATATTTAAAATTTTTATATTATACCTATAATAATGTATTTGCACTTTACCATATATATGTCTCGAATATTCGCTCTGCCTCTGAGGAGTGCACGCCGTGGCCTCTCCTCGTACGTGCCTGCGTATTACGTAATCGCTTAGACAACAGTACGCTGAGATTCATAAGCTATTTGTACGCTCATGTGTACGTCTTCTAAGAAGTTGCGTACATTTTGTGAATGAATGTTCGTTATTAGTGAGCGAATGTTCGCTAATAGCACATAACGTATATTTTGTACGCAAATACAACAAATCTATTCGTCGAATATACGAATTTTAGGAAAAGTTCAGTGAATAATTTTTTGAATGATTCGCTCATCTCTATCGGTGAGCAATGCTTCTTTGTTATTTGTAACCTTTTCTGGCATTTTTTAATTATCTCCGTGCAAAACCATTTAGAAGGATGCAATGGCTGGTAAATTGATTAATCTCCTACAATATACTGCTACCATTACGTGTAGGTGAGAAGTACTTCATAATGATTATCAAATCTTGTCATAAATGTTTAACCACTGATCATGTATATACTTTTGTATGCAAGGGCGACACTGTTACAATCATTAGGTAGGATAAATCATTATGAAATGTTCTTAATTAACCTTCATATCTTTTATTACTTGATACTTAAGTAATAAAACAAATATGTTATTCACTTTTTGGCAATGCTACTGCAAGGATATTATTTTCATTTTTGCATTTAATCATTGGAATAACATCAATATTATTTGTACAGAACTGTTCCTACACAGTGAAGGAAAACAGATGAATAATTGTGTCATTATATATGTTTTTTTCTAATTTAAAAAGGGGGTGTAAAAGGGTGTGTGCCCATGTAGCACCCCAGACCTGAGGGGGAACTACAATTTGTATATAGTTTCCATTGTTCTGCATTGTGTTGTATATTATATTATATATATATTTGTTGTAGGTTATGGCTATATGTACCAGTATGGACATTGATGGCAAGGGTTAACCAGGAACAGGGTTAAATACCCTGTTCCTCCTCCCTTGGTAGGAGTGGGCTGGTCCTGCATCCTACCAGGAGGGGGCAGCTGTAGTAACCACAGGGTGGAGAGGAAGCAGATTGCAGAGCTCCTGCTCCTGTTACAGATTCTCCAGAAAGAACTACTCAAATATTCCTCAAGTAAAGCCTTGACATTCCAGACAGCAGCGTGAACTGCTAACTTCAGCAGTGAAGATAGTGCTGTTAGGTGAACAGCCAAGCCACAGATCTCCAAACTGCAACTAGGTCAGTATCACCTACAGTAAGTGTACAATTGCCACTAACAAACTTGCCTCCATATCCTTACTGGTGCCAAAGAAGATTTGCAATTGAAGCCTGCTGCTACTGTATGTATTTAAAGTTCTACATTGGACTTAGTAGAAAAAAGTCTGTGTTATTTTTATCTCTGGCCTCGTTCTTCAGTGCTATATATCCTCTACACCGGCTCCTCAGAGGGTCACTGCACCAAGTTTATAAGTTATCTCTTATGCAGCCTGCCTACACGGCAATATAGTGTCATTGTGAACCGCACTGTGATACAGATACAAGGACCAGAATATTCACAGGACACAGTTCAAAACAATAAGAAAACCGCAGCCAGCAAGCACCACCAGCATACATGGGAATGTCAACCGCAGCCAGTACGCAAGAGCACATGCAGCCAGGCAAAGCAGTATCACAGTGAACCACACTGTGATACAGACACATGGAGCACACAATTCACAGGACACAGTTGACGCACTATAGAAGGCCACAGCCAGCAAGCACCACCTAAGCAACCAGCATACATGGGAATGTCATCCGCAGCCAGTACGCAAGAACGCATGCAGCCAGCCTACATGGCAACACAGTGAACCGCACTGTGACATTGTGCATGCGCACTGCTGCTCCATTCAATTTATGTTCTAGGGAAGCTGCAGACATAGCCGATTACAGCATTATTCAATCTCTATTGCTCCCATAGAAAATGAATGGATCGGCAGTGCTCCATTAGAATGGGGGAACGGGACCCCTGTTTATGTGATCGTGGGGGTCTCAGCAGTCAGGACCCAGACCCTTTAAACTTCAGCAACTTCATTCCTAGAGAAAGAGGAATCATCATCTACATGCACCTATCTCCATAAAATATATTTTACATCCTTCAGGTTAGAAACATATGGAATAAAATCAAGAAATGAATTAGATTCTTGATGTAACTGTTCTGTAAATTACAAAGTAAAACAAGTAGCTGCAAAGGATCAATTATGCACATGGATCTTTGGATAAATATATTATTCATGTATAGGGAATATTGCGCCCAGGGTAATATAAAGATCTTAAAAAACCACAAAGAGTTCTGTGATTAGATAAGAAGCAGTGTTCTTTATAGAGGTAATGCAGTTCTTATATGACTTGTATTATATGTTTATATTACAGGAAGGCTATGTTAGATGGACTAGCTCTGACTGCTCTGGGGTGGTAACTATGCAGGTGCCATGATGGAAAAAAAAAAAAAAAACGAAAAGTTTCTGTATATATAACAGTGGAACCAATGTGAAAGGAATATCTCATTCTCAAGTACTGTGCAAAAGGCAGGTGTGGAAAAATACTGCAAAGGAAGAATGCTTTCAAAAATAGAAATGTTAATTGTTTTAGCAAAATGAATGAACAAAAAAGAAATCTAAATAAAATCAATGAATGTTGTAACCACCCTTTACATTCAAAACACCATCAGTTCTTCTTGGTACACTTGCACACAGTTTTTGAAGGAACTCGGCAGGAAGGCTGTTCCAAACATCTTGGAGAATGAGCCACAGTCTCTGTGGGGGTCATATCATTACTTTAAGGACTCCTTGTTTGCTAAAGATAGTTCTTTATGACATTCACTGTATGTTTGGAGTTATTTTCCTGCTGCAGAGTAAATTAGGAGCCAATCAGATGCCTCCCTGATGGTACTGTATGATGGAAAGTTATTTGTCTGTATTTCTCAGCACTGAGGAGATTAATCTTGACGAAATCTACAATGCCATTTAACTGAGGAACCTCCACAATGCTTCACTTCTCCATTTAACTGAGGAATATGCACCATGCTTCACTGTTCAAAAACAAACACAAACCTCATAAATAGGGATGAGCGAACTTTTGAAAAGTTTGGTTCGCTTCGCTTCAGCGAACTTTCTTGAATTTCGGATTCGTACGAACCGAACCTAAAACGAACCTTGCTATAACGACTGAATAATTGCTTCTACAATAATGGGAGTCAGATAGGGTATAGTTTTGTTTACTTGCAGTTGCTATTACAATGAAAAAAGTGGAAAAAATCCAAGTGACTTCAACAATGGCGACGCAAAATATACGCATATTTGAGAATTTACACTAATGCGTACGCTAATGCGAACATTCCCACACAAATAACGAACATACAGTGTAACGTTGTCAAAGGTGCGCTACTTAACTGAATATGTACGCATTAGCATACTCATACACTGCGTCTGCGAACATTCCTACTCAAGTAAAGAACATACAGTGTAGCGTTGTCAATTGTACGCTACTTAACTGAATATGTACGCATTAGCGTACGCATACACTGCGTCTGCGAACATTCCTACTCAAGTAACGAACATACAGTGTAGCGTTGTCAAAGGTACGCTACTTAACTGAATATGTACGCATTAGCGTACAAATACACTGCGTCTGCGAACATTCCTACTCAAGTAACTCAAGTAACTCAAGTATAGGAGTAATAATCCCTTGTATCCTGGTCTAGTCTGTGAAAAAAGTACAGTTTTGCGTCGCCGTTTTTTTTTATCAGATTCGTTATGAATCGGGTTCGTTACGGTTCGGTTCGCTCAAAATAACGGCGACGCAAAATATACGCATATTTGAGAATGTACACTAATGCGTACGCTAATGCGTGTACACATTAGTGAACATTCTCAAATATGCGTATATTAGGGTATGGAATATGGCATATTCCATACCCTAAATATACGCATAGTTGAGAATGTTCGCTAATGTGTACGCATTTTATGAATTCATACGCATTAGCGTACGCATTATCGTACATTCTCAATAAATATGCATATATTTTGCGTCGCCGTTATTTTAACCAGATTTGTTACGAACTTTCTCAAAATTCGGTTCGGTGACGAACCGAACTTTTGGGAAAGTTTGTAACGAATCCGGTTTGTTGCGGTTCGGTTCGCTCATCCCTACTCATAAACATCAATTGTATGGGTGTGTCCCTTCACTAAAACCCAAACCTACAAAAATTGCTCACAAAGGAGCACAAAGACACAATGCCCTAAGGAGTATAATACATATATCCTCAATTTATTGAATGAATAATCAAAAATACATAATTAAAAACATAAAAGATGTGACAAAACATCAAAGACACTAGTATAGCTGTACCAAATCACTGACCACTGTTCCCAATACACCCGAAAAAGATGTCAAACATGTCGAATATGGAGGGGGGAAGAAAGCTATATTCTCCTATATCCAAAGGGGTTTAATGTAATCATACTCCTAAATAGTAGCAACATATAGGACATCTCATAATCAAAAAGAGGGGGGACGTATATAAACCCTCATACTATATAATAATGTGGCTACAAAAATAGCATATTAGCAAAAAAAAACTCCCACCCAAAAGCACAGACCCACCTGTAGACATGATTGGGGTAGAGAAACCACAGTGGACACTATATGTTGCTACTAGGAGTATGATTGTATTCAACCCCTATAGATATAGGAGAATATAGCTCTCTTCCCCCCTCCATATTTGACATCTTTTTCGGGTGTTTTGGAATCAGTAGTCAGAGATTTGGTACAGCTACACTACAGTGTCTTTGATGTTTTGTCCTATGTTTTATGTTATTAATTATGCATTTTTGATCATTCATTCAATAAATTGATATATATTTATTATACTCTTTTGGGGATTGTGCCTTTGTGCTCCTTTGTGAGCATGCTTCACTGTTACTTGCAGCCAAATATTTCAAATTTTGACTCATCGGTCTAGAACACTCGCTGTTATTTTTCGTGGATTGTTTTCTAAAATTAGTGGAACTACGGACTTTTAGAGAGCCATTGAAAAACAAGTAGCATTCAGTTGAAGCTTATATAGTTTGAAGAACCATGGTTTCAAAGTGAAAAATCAGCATACAACACACACACACTTTAAACTTTGGTTACGTGTTGGAAGCAATTCCTCTGTACTGTACAAGTCAGACTGCTAATTTGGTCTGTTGAGCGGTAAAACTTTGTTTTTATTGTGACTATATACGGTAGCATCTGAACAATGTTGATTTAACAAGTTCCAGTCATAAGAAATAAGTGTGAAGTTTTACATATTTTCTATCATTTATGTTTAGTGACTTACAAGTGAAATCTCCAGAGTAATTCTCTTTCCTTTTCTCTTCGGTTCAGACCACCATGACAACTACCACATGCACTGTGCCCCTTAATACAATAATTATGTCCCTGAAAATAAAGCACCACATACACAGTGTCCCTAAAGATAGTTCCAATCAGTTTTCCCTGTATATAGAGCCACACATTCTGTGCTTTTGTATATAGTACCAAATGCTTGGTGGACCCTATGTATAGTGGTACATGTTTGGTACACCCTATAGATAGTGCCACATACTTTGTGGCCCCTGTATAAAGTGCCATACATACTGTATGCCCTGTATACAGTGTCATATATTCTGTCCCACCATATAGTGCTACAGACTGTGCCCAATGTATATAATGCCAGATTTAGTGTCAGGTTCTGTCCCACCGATATGCCAGGTTCAGTTCCTGCCTACTGTATATAATGCCACAGATTGTATACCCTGTATATAATGCCAGTTTCAGTGTCCCTTGTATGTAGTGTATATACTCTTTGTATACTTATACTGATACTCACCAAATCCATGTTGTAATTCAGTGACACAGTCCCAGCTACTTCCAGCCAGACCTGCTCCTGTCCTCTGATCTGTCGTTCTGTGGCCAAAATTGTGGGGTTCCAGCCAGTTACTATGATAGACAAGAGCCTTATAAAGTCTCCCATAGCTGCTATAGGACACCTCCTGTCAAGCCTTGCCTGTGGCAGAACTTAATAGGGAGTCCTGGGATGTATGGTCATTGTAGTCTATGGTATAAGTGATCACAGGCTCACATGTTCAAGTCCTTTAAGGGGACTAAAAATTGAATTTAAAAAAATGCTTTTAAAATATTTTTTAAAATTCAGAATATTAAAGGGGTATTACATTTTTTATTTATTTGTTTATATAATAGGAAATATTTTCTTTTCTAATCAATTTTCTAATATGCACATATTTAAAATTCATTTGAATGACAATTGGAAAATGTATTATATGGTCACATCTGGGGTTCTGTCAATTCTATTGGTTAGTGCTAAGTCCAGTAGGGCTGTCCCTCTAGTTAGATCCTGAGCCAGTTAGGAAAGGTACCGTAAATGTCTTTGGTTATTGCCAAGAACCTGTTTCCTTTATGAGATATACAGGTTTCAGTTTCCCAGTCTATATCAGGGTAGTTGAAGTCCCCCATAATAATGACCTCATTATGATTTCCCATAATAGTAGATTTTCTGAGGACTCTTATATTAGATAGCTATGTTGATTTCTCACATATCTTCCCGTAGTGTGAGCTTCATATACGATTTCACATAAAGGCAAACCCCTCCCCCTCTCCGGTTTTGGTGATCCTCTCTAAACAGACTGTAACCCATTAAGTTAACTGCCCAGTTAACTCGGTCAGAATTTTATGAAAAATTTGATTCTAAATAAAGCTGAATGTCCTCGCACTTCATGATAACCCATCAGTTTATGTTATTTCATAAAATGGTGGCTGGAGTTGCCTTAGAAAGAACGGGAAAAAAATACTCACCTCTCCTCTTGCTTGCACAGAATCAGTCTGCTCTTCTCTTGATTGAAAAAGGTTGATGATGTCACCGCGCACTCCCAGCTTGATCAAGAGAGGAGTGGATGAGATGAGATGAGATGGGGCCATATTGCACCAGTCGGGTGAATTTTTGTCTAAGTGGCCGTTAAAAATTATCCCATTGATTGATAGGCTGAATGGGGTTTTAACATAGTGATTTGTGACAAATTAATTCGTAATGAATGTCGAACTTCAGCGAAGCTGCTGAATCAAATTTTTCAAAACATCGCTCATCTCTAATAGCTATAATCTAGCCATGACTGTTATTCCTACTACGTCTAGTCCTCGTCAGACATTACTACAGGTACTTCCAGTTCACTTATTTTATTAGTCATTCTTCTGCCATTAGTTTCTTCCCGTCCTATAAAGTAATGACCCTCCCTCCAGTCCCAAGTTTAAACACGCCTCCAACCTTCTAGCCATCTTCTCCCCCAATACAACTGCATCTTCTCCATTGAGGTGCAACCCATCCCTACGACAAAGCCTGTAGCCAACAGAAAAGTCGGCCCAGTTCTCCAGAAACCCAAATCCCTCCTTCCTATACCAGCTTCTGAGCCACTTGTTAACCTCCCTAATCTCCTGTTGCCTTTCTGTTGTGGCTCGTGGTACTGGTAGTATTTGAGAAAATACTACCTTTGAGGTCTTTGCCCTGAGCTTGCAATCTAAGTCCCTTAAATCATTTTTAAGGATGCTCTACCTACCTCTAACTTTGTTATTAGTTCCAATGTGGACCATGACCACTGGGTCTTCTCCAGCCCCTCCTAGTAATCTATCAATAGATCCATTGCTGCAACAGTGCTACCCCTAAACTGACAATGCCCTCATTTGCCAACCTTGCAAACTTTTGGGGTGTGTCAGGTCAGGGCTAGCCTCCCTGGCACTCTATCCCACTTTCTAACTGATACCCAGCTCACTACCTCACTTTTCTGATATTTCATGCTACTAAGCTCCCCCACACCTACTCCATAGAGTGTTTGATCAGTGAGCAGCAAACCCTCTCATCCTCTTTCATATTGCCAATGTATCTTAGTGTTTAAATTTGCTTGCTTAGATACAGGATCTGGGATTCTAAACATGCAATTTTCTCATATTTTGAAAAGAATATGCACCCTCAAACATCTGTTCCAGGACTTAATACATTTTACAAGATGTGCACTGGACTGCCTTGTCAATTATGGAGCACATACTTACTAATGGGGGTAACACAGGAGAGAAAGAAAAAAAACACAAATATACTGTCAGGTCTGGTCATCAGAGAACATAGGTTCTATGTTTTGCTTGGTTTTCTGAGTTTTTGTGTGTTTCTGTTTAGTGCCTACGCCTTGCCTTGAACCACGTTCACACTGTGGGTTGTTTTGGAGCCAACGCCCAGCTTCTTGTTTGGTTTGTCTACTCAGGGTTAATACTCAGGTGCTGGCTGAGTGGCTTCTCTGAATCTGGTCCATTCAGGACCTGGGGGTGGGATTTCTTCCTGCATATATACCTACCTTCCTCTCTGCTCCTGGCTGGTTTTTTGCAATTCCTTGCTATTCCTGCTTGCATTGTATAGTGTATCCTGACTGCTGATTTGACCCTTGGCTTGTTTCTGACTACTCTACCGTCTTCCGATTTTGTACCTTGCTATTCCTGGTTTTGACGAGGCTTCCTGACCATCCATTTGGTGTTTTGTCTGTCGTGTTTGTTGTTCCCTGTTCCCTGCACCTTATACAGTGTATTTCGCAATCCTCGTGGTTGTCGCCCCACGGTTTAGCGTGGGTGAGGCAATAGGCAGGGACAGAGGGTTGGGTAAGCTCAGGGCACACGCTCCTCTGTTGTCTGTTTATCCCAACCTTGACAGAAAAACCAGCCAGAAAATACCTGTAACCTGTATACTGCCAGCTACGTTTACTCCACCTATGGAGCAAATGTCAGTGGTGGTAGCTCAGGTCCAGGCCTTGACCAATTTGATTCAGGATCTTGCTATACGTCTTCAGGTTCAGGAAAACATGCAGGCCTTGGCTCCTGTGTCTGCACCCCAGGTTCCCACACCTGCACCTGAACCTAAGGTCCCCCTTCCTGATTTTTTTTACGGTGACCGTAAGAAATTTTTTCTGTTTCGGGAAGGATGTATTTTGTATTTTTCTTTACGACCTCGGTCGTTTGTAACTGAAGCGCAAAAGGTGGGTTTGGTTATGTCTCTCCTGCGCGGAGACCCCCAAACCTGGGCCTTTTCTTTACCCACTGCCTCTCCTTTGCGCTCATACCTTGACGAGTTTTTTGTTGCGCTGGGTCAGATATATGATGAGCCAGATCGCCCAGCGTTAGCTGTATCCCAGTTATTGTCTCTACGTCAGGGTGGACAGATGGCAGAAAATTACTGTGCTAGTTTTAGACAATATGTGACCGATTCCGGGTGGAATGATAGGGCTTTGAAAGACCTTTTCATGACTGGACTGTCTGACCGTGTGAAGAATTTGTTGTTAGCCCATGCTGAACCTAAAACACTTGACGAAGCTATGACCCTGGCCGTCCGGGCAGATAGACGTCTAAGATCCAGGCAACCTCCTCGGGTGTCTCCTGCTCCTCAGCCGATCCTCAATCCGGTCTCCAGCCAATCCGGACCGGAACCGATGGAACTCGGCAGTATTACGCCTAAGCAGAGAAGGGAACATCGTACGAGGAATCATTTGTGCTTCTACTGCGGGAGTCCGGATCATCTGCTGAAGTCCTGTCCGAAGAAAACCTCAGCAGGAAAACTTCCGCTCCTAGACAGTTATCGGGAGGACTGTCTAGGAGCTCAGGTACCCTCTAATGTTTCTAGAGTATTTTTGCCCTGCACCGTCTCTTTCCAGTCAGCCTCACGTGTTGGACAGGCTTTCTTGGATTCTGGTTCAGCCGCCAACTTCATTGATTTTGAATTTGTTTCCCAAATATTGCCTTCTTTGATTCCCCTGTCCCCTCCTATCCAGGTTGTCTAGTGTCGATATGACCCCTCTGCAAGCCGGTTTGGTCAAATTCCGTACTCCTGAAATAAGACTGGTGGTGGGTGCACTACATATTGAATATTGTTCTTTCCTTGTAATGAAAGATTTGTCTGTGGACATTATTCTGGGTCTTCCTTGGCTTCAGCTGCACAATCCGGTTATTGATTGGGTGAGTCAGGAATTAGTTCACTGGGCCCTCAGTGTAAGGCCCATATGTCTCAAGTTTCCCTTTGTTCTACCAATGTATGTGATTCTGAGATCCCGGAGTTTATTTCAGATTTTGCAGACGTTTTTTTCGAAACCTCTGTCTCAAGTCTTGCCTCCACACAGAGACTTTGATTGTAAGATTGATCTATTACCTGATGCCAAGTTACCTAAGGGTCGGATTTATAATCTGTCTGTGCCAGAAAGAGAGTCTCTAAAACAATACATCGATGAGAGTTTGGCTATAGGACACATTCGGCCTTCCGAATCTCCTACGGGGGCTGGTTTCTTTTTTGTTGAGAAAAAAGATGGGGGTTTGAGACCATGTATTGACTACCGTGAACTTAATAAAATCACTATTAAAAACTCTGGACCGCTTCCCCTCATCCCGGACCTCCTGAATCAGGTTCCAGGGGCCAACTGGTTCTCCAAATTAGATCTACGGGGAGCTTATAACCTGATTCGGATCCGGGAAGGGGATGAGTGGAAGACAGCTTTTAATACGCCTCTGGGACATTTTGAGTATCTGGTTATGCCTTTTGGTTTAAGCAATGCCCCAGCTGTATTCCAAGGTTTTATGAATCATATCTTTCATGACTGTATTGGGGTTTTTATGGTGGTCTATCTGGATGATATCCTGATATTTTCTTCTGATCTGGATTCACACCGTAAACATCTTCGTCTGGTGTTATCCCGTCTACGTAATCATTCTCTGTTTGCTAAACTAGAAAAATGCATTTTTTGTGTACAAAAAGTTTCATTCTTGGGTTATGTGGTCACTCCTTCCGAGGTCCAGTTGGATCTGTGTAAGGTTCAGGCAAACACGGATTGGGTTCGGCCCACGGATTTAAAATCCCTTCAACGTTTTCTTGGTTTCGCCAATTATTACAGGAATTTTATCAAGAACTTTTCCGTAATTGCCAAGCCGCTCACGGATCTTACCCGCAAGGGGGCTGATCCCAGTAACTGGTCTCCTGCTGCGTACTCTGCGTTTGAGGAACTCAAGAAAGCGTTCTCCTCTGCGCCTGTGTTAATTCAACCTGATCTCTCTCAGCCATTCATTGTTGAGGTAGATGCTTCTGAGGTCGGTGTAGGGGCAGTTTTATCTCAAGGGTCAGCTGCTCTCACTAACCTCAGACCATGTGCATTCTTTTCCAAGAAATTCTCGTCTTGTGAAAGGAATTATGATATTGGGAATCGCGAGCTCCTTGCCATCAAATGGGCGTTTGAAGTGTGGCGCCATTTCCTGGAAGGAGCTCTTCACCCAGTGACAGTGATCACAGATCACAAAAATCTTGTGTACTTGGATAATGCAAAACGTCTCAATGCCCGTCAAGCTAGATGGGCGTTGTTTTTCTCTCGTTTTAATTTTGTGGTCACTTTCCGACCTGGTACCAAGAATGTCAGGGCTGACGCCTTGTCTCGGAGTTTTGGTATCCCTGAGGGTCCTGAGTCGGAACCCGGTAACATCTTACCTGCTGGTACTGTTTTGGCAGCCATCTCCTCTCACCTCTCAGATCAAATTCGCTCCAAACAAAATTCTGCCCCAAGAGACCTTCCGGAAGGCAAAATGTTTGTTCCCTTGTCCCTTCGATTGAGAGTGTTAGAGGAGACACACTGTTCCGTACTAGCAGGTCATCCAGGTGTTCGGGGAACACTAGATCTACTGAAAAGAAACTACTGGTGGCCACATATGAATACTGACGTTCATGCATTTGTTCTAGCTTGTCAGGTCTGTGCGCGAGGAAAGGTCCCCAGGAGATGTCCTGAGGGACCTCTTCTCCCGCTCCCAGTGCCAGACAGGCCTTGGTCTAACGTGTCTATGGATTTTGTTACCGATCTGCCACTCTCTCAAGGGTTCTCTGTTATATGGGTGGTGGTGGATCGTTTCTCTAAGATGGGCCATTTTGTTCCGCTAAAGAAGCTGCCTTCAGCAGAGGAATTGGCAGATCTATTTATTCAACATATTGTGCGTCTCCACGGTATTCCTGATGAGGTTGTGTCTGACAGGGGGGTACAATTTGTGGCTAAGTTTTGGCGAGCTTTCTGTTCTAAGCTTGAGGTAAAATTGTCCTTTTCCTCTGCCTTCCATCCCGAAACTAATGGGCAGACGGAGAGGATGAATCAAGAGCTCATACAGTACCTTCGTCTTTTTGTTTCTGACTGTCAACATCTGTGGGTCTCATATCTTCCGTTAGCAGAGTTTGCCATCAACAATCACACTAGTTCATCCACACTCACATCTCCTTTCTTCTGTAATTATGGATTCCATCCCAGGTTTTCCTTCTCGTCATCGTCAGTTTCGGATACCCCTCGTGCTGAGTCCATAACTAACCAACTGTGCACAGTGTGGTCGCAAGTTCAGCAGAACTTGAAAAGAGCACAAAGTTTAATGGTCCATTCATCCAGAAGTAGGCGTACTGTCTCTGAAACTTTTGTTGTGGGTGACAAGGTCCTATTGTCTACTAAGAACCTTAAGTTGAAAGTTCCGTCTCTGAAATTGGCTCCTAGGTTCATTGGTCCGTTTACCGTAACTCATGTTATTAATCCGGTATCGTTCAAGGTGGCGTTGCCCTCTGACTGGCGGGTTCACAATACGTTTCACAAGAGTCTGTTGAAACGCTATGTGGATCCTGTGGTACCCCTCCCTGACCCTCCCTCGCCATCTGTGGTGGAGGGTGATCTCGAGTATGAGGTAGAGAGGATTGTCGATTCCAGACTGGTCAGGAACTCTCTTCAATACCTCATTCATTGGAAGGGTTTCGGTCCTGAGGATAGATCCTGGGTCCCTGCTAGGGATGTTCATGCTCCACGATTGGTTAAATCTTTTCATCGGGACTATCCGTCTAAACCATCCTTAGGGTCTAAGGGTCCGGAGGCCCCTCGTGGAGGGGGGGTACTGTCAGGTCTGGTCATCAGAGAACATAGGTTCTATGTTTTGCTTGGTTTTCTGAGTTTTTGTGTGTTTCTGTTTAGTGCCTACGCCTTGCCTTGAACCACGTTCACACTGTGGGTTGTTTTGGAGCCAACGCCCAGCTTCTTGTTTGGTTTGTCTACTCAGGGTTAATACTCAGGTGCTGGCTGAGTGGCTTCTCTGAATCTGGTCCATTCAGGACCTGGGGGTGGGATTTCTTCCTGCATATATACCTACCTTCCTCTCTGCTCCTGGCTGGTTTTTGCAATTCCTTGCTATTCCTGCTTGCGTTGTATAGTGTATCCTGACTGCTGATTTGACCCTTGGCTTGTTTCTGACTACTCTACCGTCTTCCGATTTTGTACCTTGCTATTCTTGGTTTTGACGCGGCTTCCTGACCATCCATTTGGTGTTTTGTCTGTCGTGTTTGTTGTTCCCTGTTCCCTGCACCTTATACAGTGTATTTCACAGTCCTCGTGGTTGTCGCCCCACGGTTTAGCGTGGGTGAGGCAATAGGCAGGGACAGAGGGTTGGGTAAGCTCAGGGCACACGCTCCTGTTGTCTGTTTATCCCAACCTTGACATATACAATGCAATGAAAAACAATAGACTTAAGTCACACACTTAACACAAACACACGTGTCCTCACAAACTTGCATTTTTAGTCTGCTTATATAGCTGCTTCTCCCAGACAACTTCAAACAGCTGCTGACTGCTGATTTTTTTTCCTTTGACTTCTATCCATTACTATATACAAAAATCGGTATATTCCAATACAGTGCTGCCACCTGATGGCCTGAATTGGAATATGCCAGCAATAAGCCTAGAAGCCTAGTACAGGCTCTGGCTTATTACTTTAATGGAATACTTTCCCTGTTCTCAGCCAGGAAAGGAATTCCTATCCGGAAAGCAAGCACTTCTAAGTTTTCGGCCTTTCAGATGCCGTGGTCACATTTGACCATGGCATCTGAGGGGTTAACTGTCCGCGATCAGCATTATCACCAATCACAGACATTAACCCAGGGTGTCTGTTGTGCTTCAGGCACCCCGTAGATATGGTGCTCACGCCACTCTGGAGTGGGCACCATCTTTGAACTCCTGACATTCGCTGTACCACAGATGTTGGGAAGGGGTTAAAACAATAAAACATAATATAATCTGTAAAAATTCAGTGTTGCTATAAAAGTACTGACCCACAGAAAAAAGTTGTTTTTAGAATGCAATGAACATTGTAGTTCCTTTTTTTTTATTTCACACCACAAAGAAGATATGGTAAATTAAATTATATAAACTGACTAGCAAAAAATAAGATAGTTATGTGAATTGACAATTTAAAATGTTATGACGAAAACACAAAAATGAAAATTGTTCCAGTTCTTAAAGGGTTAACCGTTTGACTACCTAAACACACTACACTTTCTGGCATTATAACCTACAATAAGAGCTGTATAATGCCACAAAGAGTACAAAAACTCATTTAACACTAAATATATAATCTTTATTAAACACTCAATAAAATGGAGGAGTCCACATATACAGGAGAAAATATATATATATAAAAAAGGCAAACAAGCCCCACAAGTGAGAGGACTACACACATACATTCATGCCTGAGTTGGTTCATCCAAAATTAATGGCCATGTGATGGGCCTACATTAACTACTCATAGGTCGCATAAAAGAATATTTACCGCACCAGAGGAAATATATCCCACAATCAAGAGGTATGGAGAAATATGAAAAATAACCAAAACGATTTACAACAAAAAATAAAACTCCAAGAAGGTGAGATCAATAGCAGTGACATCACATGTTTTACCAACAACAGGCTGATCGTTAAGGCTTCCGCAGGTGTAGTCCCCTCACTCACCCGACGCGTTTCGCCAAAATGGCTTTCTGGCATTAGCATTTCAATACTTTAAAACAGCAGGGGTACTGTCATTAAGCCCTTCATTATTCTAAATGAACAGGTCATAGTTGGCTTTAACCCCTTTAGAACCATATACCACTAGAGAAGCTGACATTAACCCTTTCACTAGTATCTGACTTAGACCACTTTCACACTAGCGGCAGCACGGATCCGGTGGGTGAAGGGTCCCGCCGGATCCATGCTGCCGCAGGTGCTCGTGTGGGGCCGG
This sequence comes from Rhinella marina, assembly GCA_900303285.1. Classification (NCBI taxonomy): domain Eukaryota; kingdom Metazoa; phylum Chordata; class Amphibia; order Anura; family Bufonidae; genus Rhinella; species Rhinella marina. Next base: position 25,069 of record ONZH01021309.1, on the reverse strand, counting down.
AACCGCGCTCTGGCCCCACACGTGTCAGACACAGTCTCACTATTGTTTAAACCATACTTACTGGCTCCCGGTGTCCTAGTGGCTTCTGGCGCACAAAGGAAGGGAAGATTCTCCACAGCGCCCTCTGCTGGAGGGAGGAGGGAGCTGTGCCGAAAAGTGCAGGTGACGGATCCTTCATGAACTCCATTGAAAGTCAATGGAGGACGGATCAGTTAACTATTGTGTCACACCAAACGGATCCGTCCCCATTGACTTGCATTGGGGGTCATTCCGGATCCGTCTTGGTGCGGGTGCCCAGACCAGAGAGCAAACCGCAGCATGTTGCGGTTTGCTCTCCGGTCTGTATACTGAAGAGAACTGAATGGAATGCATTTTGGAGCACTCCGTTCTCTTCAGTTCAGTTTTGTCCCCATTGACAATGAATGGGGACAAAACTGAAGCGTTTTATTCCAGCACTAGCTGAAGGACTCGGCTTCGCCCGGGTATATTTAAATTATTTCATTTACTCTGTGTGTGTGTCGTTAAAAGATATCGAGAGTGACCTCTACAGTGCCCGCCCCTTTAACAGTGACCTCTAAAGCAGCCCGCCCCTTTAACAGTGACCTCTACAGCGGCCAGCCCCTTTAACAGTTACCTCTACAGAGGCCCGCCCCTTTAAAAGTAACCTCTACAGTGGCCCGCACCTTTAATAGTGAACTCTACAGCAGCCCACCCCTTTAACAGTGACCTCTACAGCGGCCAACCCCTTTAACAGTGAACTCTACAGTGGCCCGCAACTTTAACAGTGACCTCTACAGTGCCCGCCCCTTTAACAGTGACCTCTACAGCAGCCCGCCCCTTTAACAGTGACCTCTACAGCGGCCCGCCACTTTAACAGTGACCTCTACAGCGGCCTGCCCCTTTAACAGGGACCTCTACAGCAGCCCGCCCCTTTAACAGTGACCTCTACAGCAGCCCGTCCCTTTAACAGTGACCTTTACAGCAGGCCGCCCCTTTAACAGTGACCTCTACAGCAGCCCGCCCCTTTAACAGTGATCTCTACAGCGGCCCGCCACTTTAACAGTGACCTCTACTGCAGCCCGCCCCTTTAACAGGGATCTCTACAGCAGCCCGCCCCTTTAACAGTGACCTTCTACAGCAGCCCGTCCCTTTAACAGTGACCTTTACAGCAGGCCGCCCCTTTAACAATGACCTCTACAGCAGCCCGCCCCTTTAACAGTGATCTCTACAGCAGCCCGCCTATTTAACAGTGATCTCTACAGCAGCCCACCCCTTTAACAGTGACCTCTACAGCAGCCTGCCACTTTAACAGTGACCTCTACAGCAGCCCGCCCCTTTAACTGTGACCTTTACAGCAGCTAGAGTGGCCACTGTCTTCACCCCAGAAAGCCAGACCTCACCGGCCATTCCCCTAAATGTGAAACAGTGCCCCCAGTTCCCATGAAGACACACCACTAAACATGAGGCCATGCCCCCCTGGCTCCGTGAAGACACGGAGGAGAAGCTGTCTGAGTGTGAGCTACTGAAAGGGTGGACATCCCTGTGTCGGTCCAGGCACTGCGTCGGATGGAGAACAGGTAGCCAGAAAACTGGACTGTCCAGCCTAAAGCCGGACATCTGGCCACCCTAACATCAGCCTGCCCCTAGGGTGGTCAGAGGTCTTGTTTTAGGCTGGACGGTCTGGCTTTCAGACTCCCTGTCATGCTCAGGGCCTGGATGGACACAGGGATGTTCTTTTGAACAGCTCACTCTCAGCAGCAGCACTGTGCAGTCTGAGCAATGAGCTGCAGGGAGAAAGTTACCCTCCCTCCACCCCTGCAGCTGACAGAAGGTGATTTTTACCTATATTTTTAATGCTGGTCAAATGCGGCATGGAAGGGGCGTGGCCTGACTGAGTCAGGGCCGTGACTTAGTGGGATCTGGGGGTGGGGCTTTTAAGTCCTTCTTTTGACGGTGGCCTGAATTACAGGTTGATGCCATAGTAATTTATGAGGGAGGTGGGTAGCAGTGGAAGAATACATCTTTTATTACTACTGAACAGTAAATATGTGAAATTTACATTATATGAGGTAATGATTGATGATGAATTAGTCTAAAACATAAGTTATATTTATGGTAACCGAAATACCCCTTTACCATTGTCATCAACAGTGCTCTGCCTCTTTAATGCAGACCTACAGCAGTGAACTGGCTAGGTTATCATAGAAACCTGGTGTGTGGAGACTAACTGCCTGTGAGCTTCTATTGGCTGATAAGGCTACTATTGGCTAATGCATTTTTTAGGAATATCTCAGGAACGGTACATCCTGGAGAGCTGAAAACTGTTCTAAAACCTTCCCGGACACCTGATGTACATGTGTGCCAAATTTTGTGATTGTAGCTGCAGCGGTGCGGATTCCTTTAGCGGACATACACACACACACACACACACATACACTCAGCTTTATATATTAGATTGAGCCCCTATGACGGAGCTCAATACCGGAATTTGTAAACGCAAGTGTGAAAGTACCCTTACAGGAATGCCGACATTAAAGGCAATAATGGAAAGAACTAGACATTGGCCTATGCACTTAAAGAGGTTTAGGTTTTACCATCTTAAAGGAATATTTAAAGAAAACAATAAAAAAAACACTTTCTTACAATAATACTTACACTTTATATTGCAATTTTTCTCTTAACCTAAAACGCAGATAAAATACCATGAACAGGAATATTTACTATTTTACTAACATGGATACCTCATTTGGGTAATAATATTAATTTTTTTGTGCGTTGCATACCATAATACATTTGCATTCAAATAGGTTTACAGGAAGAATAGCATAGAAAATGCATAAATCACGGAAAATCACAGAGTCAGTTCCTACAAAAATAACAGTGTTTATCCTGTAAGAAAATTTTGCTTTGTAAACTACTATTTTTCAGGCTCAAATCTTCCTGCTGCTGGGCTTATACGGATAGGGTCAGCCGAAAGAACTCAGCAAAATCTCTCAGCATCCTGTGTATAACATATCTCCACGGCTTCTAGATGTTCCTATCAGCCTGTCCTTCAACAATTGGCACAGACCACAAGTGAGCTAACTAGGTGTCTTGCGTCTCCTGGTCCTGTTCCAGCTTTTAATGGCCTGTCCAATTGTTCTGATGGATTTTATCTAGAGGTTAAAAAGTCCTGTTTAATTCAAACTAGCCTTTTCCCTCCCCATCAAATAATGATTTTAAATCCGTTCCCTTTACGCCATCCATTTTGCAAGCCGGCTTGTCACTCTCGAGGGAAAGAAGTCTTCTGCTCCAATCTTTCTGCATGGGTCTCAGAAATACAAACCAAGTAAGTGATGAATAACAGCGCTCAGACACCAAAGTGGAAATAAACGTATTTTTGCAAAGCCAAATCTCTGTAGTCATAGCTCAGAATATGCGGCGGAGGCTGGGGGCATTCAATTCTAGGAACAGCAGGATGAAATAAACTGGTCTGGGGTTTGATCGTCCCGGTTGCCTCCTGTCTATTTCAAGCTGTCTCGCTAACAGACTGATCCCTGGGAAAGTTACAAAATACCAGGATCTCTGTGTTCATTGCATAAGGCCAAAGAACATTTATTTTATAGTTTGCGTTAGATGGCAAATTAAACTTTAAACTCTGTTTAGAGGAAGCTGAGGGATGTGAATATTTTATGGCAAGTATCTGTGTGCAGATCTAGAAGCGTTCGAGACGCGGCTAAATGGTTACAGTCGGGTTTAATGCACTTTGATAAAGTTAATAAACGGCTGTGAAACTATCATTCAGCCGTAGTCCTGTGCTCACAGTGTGCCTCGCGGGCTGTAGAGCAGAATCCAATGAAAAGCCAAAATTGCAGAATAAACTGCTCGACACACCGGTTCTGTATTGATTGCTGATATGGCTGAATAGGAAGACAGAGTCCATGAAGAAAAAGCGAAAAAAATGGATACGGTAGACTACACAGGTGTAGAAGGCGTGAGTTTGTCATTTGGCGCAGCTCATTGTTGCATCACTATATATGTAGTTTTACATCAGGCTGCAGCTATAGGCATCTTACAAATGTGAACTGATAGATATGCTCTTAGCATTTATCATATCATACCCTCTATTAGGCTACCTGAAAACATTGCAGGTTACACGTGTTTTTTTCATGCAATTTTTTGTATGGAAAAACCACAGCATGAGGGCTCAACACGGCCGTTAGGTGTTTTGCAGTCCGCAAGTTACGGATCTGCAAAACAGGGATACCGGCTGTGTGTATTCTGCATTTTGCGGAACAGAACAGCTGACCCCTAATAGAACAGTCCTATCCTAGTCAGTAATGCGGACAATAATAGGACATGTTCAATTTTTTTTGTGGAACAGCCATACAGACATATTGACATGGAATGCACATGGAGTCATTTCTATTTTTTGTGGCCCTGTCAAAGTGAATGGTTCCGCATATGGCCACAAAAATAACAGAATGGAGACGGGAAAAAAATATGTCTGTGTGCATGAGCCCTAATACAGTAGAAGCAAAGTCAATGAGATGTGACAAATCTCATGTATACTTTGCTTTTTCTCTGTGTGAAAATTGACCTGCCGTGCAGATTCTGAATCTGCAGCATGTCATTTGTTTGTGCAGATTTCACCCTTTGCCATGCAAGAGTGAGATCTGCAGCAAATCCACATCAAATTTACAAGAAAAATGCAAGTAACAAAGGGGATTTTGGTACTGATTTGGTTCAGAAACACAGAGAAACTCAATGCTAAAACCAAAAATGCATGCAGGCTTTCTGTTTTTAAACCCTCACCTGTGTTTAGGTACCTGTAGGCCACTTGCTCACGGGGGCGGGAGAATGCACATGACATCCTCACAAATTTCCGTCTAATTGCGGATTTTGCTTCTGATTTGATCTGATTTTAATGCAGATCTCACCCTTCCATTGAAAAGGGTAAAGTTCGCAACTAAAACTGAAAACATAATTGACAAGCTATTTATTTAGAAACACGGGCGGCAGGTCAATTTCCGCAGGGAAAACTCTCATACACTTTGCTGGTACCGTAAGGCCTCTTTCACACGAGAGTGATGGATTAGGTCCGGATGCGTTCAGGGTGCTTTCAGGGAAACTCACACCATTTTGCAAGTTCAGTCAGTTTTGTCTGCCATTGCGTTCAGTTGTTTTTTCCGCCGGTACAATGCGTTTCGATGCGTTTTTCACACGCGTAATAAAAAATTGAAGGTTTACAAACAACATCTCTTAGTAACCCTCAGTGAAAAATGAATTGCTTCAGCACCCGCTTGCGGATGCAATGATTTTTTTCACTGAAGCCCCATTCATTTCTATGGGGCCAGGGCTGCTTGAGAAACGCAGAATATAGAACATGCTGCGATTCTCACGCAAAGCGGAACTGATGCGTGAAAAAAATGCTTATGTACACAGACCCATTGAAATGAACAGGTCAGGATTCAGTGCGGGTGCTATGCGTTCATTTCACTCATCGCATTTGCGTGGAACACTCACTCATGTGAAAGGAGCCCTTAAAACCCCTAAAAACCTGGTACAATAATGGCATTTTATGTGAAGAAGAGAGGAGCTTACACTGATTGGTGGATAAGTGAATGGTGCTTAAAGAGGACCTTTCATGCTTTTATTTTACAGTAGCTAAATACCTTTACTGGGAGGATACCCCCTGCTGATGCTGCCACCCGTGACCGTTCTTCAAAATAGCGCTCCTGCACCCCGCTGTGCCCCTCTGTATTTTTCCCCGCTCAGTATGCTAATACTGAGCATCAGTACAGGGAGGAGGAGACGCCCGGGTTTCTCAATGGGCGTCTCCTTCTCCATGGCTGTGCCGTGATCCAATCACATCGGAGAGTGACACAGCCAAGGAGCTTTTTTCTCCCTGGCTGTGACGCTCTCCGATGTGATTGGATCGCTGCACAGCCAGGGAGAAGGAGATGCCCATTGAGAAACCCTGGCGTCTCCTCCTCCCTGTTCCGATGCTCAGTATTAACATACTGAGCGGGAAAAATACAGGGGGGGCACAGCGGGGCGCAGGAGCACTATTTTGAAGAACGGTCACGGGTGGCAGCATCAGCCCCCTCCCAGTAAAGGTATTTAGCTACTGTAAAATAAAAGCATGAAAGGTCCTCTTTAACCTCCTGGCTCACCATACCCCAGAAAAATGGATTCAGCTCATATATAATCTTAGCTGAATAATGGCATTTTATTGTTAAGGTGAGGCCGGGGGGTTACAACGCTACTGCTGACAACCATTAAACTGCACAATAGATAATCCCAGCAGACGCTTCTTGATTTCTCAATAGTATGCTTTTTATTTCTCAAAAGGTATATATATCCATAAACAGAGGACGCGTTTTGGCACGTCCTGCCTTTATCAGCTCTGTCTCACAACTGATTCATCCCAGTTTAAATAGTTAACACAAAGTAGCAGTAGTGACATCATCCGCCCGCAAGGGGGGTGTATCCTAGAATATCACACGGTCATTAATAAATCACATGACAATGTGAAAACACCATGAAAACAACATAACAAACAAAACATATAAAACAGGTAACGATACCAAACATCATGGCCATAAATCTGTCTAGCAGTAGAAAATTTCATCTGATAGCAGCCTGGAAAAAAGGGTACAAATCATTAGATCAAGGAATCACTAATGTATATCATATTATGTAACCAACAAAGGTAAATAATTCATGTTAAATGCAACACCTCATACTCTCTATTAAGGCCTCTTGGATATAGTGTATTGAGTGTGTGGATCCAGTAGGCCTCACGTTGTAGTAATAATTTCTTAATGTCCCCACCACGTCTTGGCCTATGTACCTGTTCCAATATCTGAAACCTCAATTGGGAGACCGAGTGGTGGCACTGATGGAAATGGAGCGGTAGTGGCAAAAGTAAGTTTTTTGTACGAATGGTCGACTTGTGTTTACAAATACGATCTCTCACTGTTTGCATTGTCTCACCTATGTATAACAAACCACAAGGGCACTTCACCAAGTATATAACATTAGTCGAATCGCAAGTAAAGTAACCCTTTATCTTAAATGGTCTACCAGTGTGGGGGTGATAAAAACTTTCTCCTTTAATTATGTGTGAACACTGAGTACAGCGTAAGCACGGGAATGTACCATGTTTCTGGGTAGTCAAAAATCACTGACGTGGAGTTACTCTTATGCTGCCCACGTCTGCATGGACCAACTGATCACGTAAACTGCCACTACGTTTATTAGCTATCAGAGGAGGGTTCTGGAATTCCTTTATTCCAGGATAAGCTTTACTCAATAAAGGCCAGTGTTTACGAATAATATAATCAAATTGATTATTAAAAGGATGGAACTTATGTGAAAATACCATACGAGGGCCTAAAGGATCCATAGATCTTGTTTCAATAGGTAAGTCTGCAGGCAGTCTAAAAGAGTTAAATTCAGCACTACATGTGTTGGCGCCACACACAAGCATAAAAACCCAAATATCAAACATAAAATCAATGCTGAAATGTAGATCTGAAATGTACATTTGTTGCACGTCCTCCACTCAATCAATAACCTAGTTCGTGTCTGGTGAGATAGTCCAGTATCGCCAGGTATCCCATAAATTATCACTCTAGCTTGTATTCCGCTTTTTAATAGATGTAGCAATAAAATGACAATCGAAACCTGGAGCAGAACTGTTGAAACAATGTGTCAAAAAACTATTTTCTACAAGAGATGAGGCAGAAGTTCACTTCATGATATCAAAAAAGTGTTCTCATCTGTTCCTGTAATAGAGATGAGAAATACTGTAAAAATCCAAGTGGACAGGCTGACAAAAGAGAGTCCAAACACGTTCTAGAGCTTAATGCATGTGGCTGAGAGGAAATGTAATGCTCTCCGAAATTAAAGTAGAGAAAAGTGTGCATTGCCCGCTGACGGTATTGCATCACTTCATTCAGACGGGATAAATGTCGCCTTTCTGTAAATAAGGTTTAAGCACTGTATAAATAAAAATATTCAATTAATATTCTATATTTCTATTTGAATCCATTTCTGTTTCAAAATATCTGTTTGATGTCCTGCATGTAGTAATTTTTCCATCTAAAAAAACAGATCTTAGGCAGAATTGGCTTAAGCAGATGTGCATAACAGATGCTCAGGATCCGTTTTTTTTACAGGATCCTGGGTTTTATTTCTGCTTTTCTGACGGATCAGAAGAATGGAAAATGAAATGGAGATGTAAGCTCTCATCAAGGGTCCGTTTTTTTTTCTGTTCTTCTCACGGATCAGAAGAACGGAAGGCTAAACAGTGATGTGAACCTGGCTTAGGTTACTTTCATATATGTGCTTTCCTTTCCGGTATTGAGATCCGATCACCTGATTGCAGAGGCTGCAGCATAACAGAAGTAGGCATGGCTTTGCACACTGTGTAGTTACTGCAGTTCTCCCATTCATTTCTATAGGTCTGAGTTGCAGTAGCCAGGTATGGCCTCTATATGGCTATCCTCAGTTTCAGTGCGGTCACCTGATCGATAGGAGTGCTGGGAATCTGATATTAAAGTCCCAGAAACCCCTTTAACTTTTAATTAAAAAACAATCTTTCACACACGATTTTGCAGTTATTCATGCAGTTCTTTGAGCCCAAACCAGAAATGATTAAAGAAAACTGCATCAAAATCTGTAGTGGCTTGGTTTTTCCAGAAAAAAATCACTGGCCCATATCTACTAATGTTAGTGCAACTAGGCATTTTTGTAAAATGTGCTAATAGTTGGTGCAGTTGGGCACTAACCGGCACAACTTAGCTTATTTTTGGTGCAATTTGGTGCATCTACTTCTTGACAAATCCTCTGCAACTAGATTGGCCAAAATGTATAGCAACAATGTAAAGGGTGTGTGGTCTAATATAGGACATAGTGTTGAGCGAGCACCTCTGTGCTCGTATGCTTGGGTCCTCTGGCCGAGCACTAGGGGGTGCTTGAGTGCTCGGCCGAGCACCCGAGCATAATGTTAGTCAATGGGACTAAACCAGGCACCCCCCGCTCGGAAGAGGGGAGGGTGTCTGGTTGATAGAAAAAGGTCAGAATTGCGACTTCTCCTCTTTTACTCCTTTCACTCGTAAAAGTATGCTAATTAACTGAATTTGTACGCATTAGCGCACAATGAGTAGCATTAGCATACAAATGCGTACACATTAGCGTACAATGCGTAGCATTAGCATACAAATTTGTTCACATTAGCGTACAATGCATAGCATTAGCATACAAATTCATAGGCATTAGCATACAATGCGTAGCATTAGCATACAATGCGTAGCATTAGCATACAAATCAACATTACAGTGAATGCCAGTACTCTCCCACACGTTTATTTGCTGCGTAGCAGTGAACAAACGTGCGGGGAAGAGACTCGAGCATTGCGCTCGAGTACACTCAGTGTTCGGCCGAACACCGAGCGGACCCGAGCGTAGGCATGCTCGCTCAACACTAATAGGACATTTATGGGCACATTAATTAAGACCGGCGTCATAGGCCCATAGCTAGAGGTGGATCCGCCTAAATTATGAGGCGCAGGCCTCTCCATAACTTCAGTGCATACAGCACCAGTTGCAAATGTAAGACAGATTCCTAGCTGTCTTACATTTAGACCATTTTATACGCCTAATACAGGCATAGAAAAATGATGAATGAGACGGACCTGCCAGCTGGTCCCCTTTCCTGCCCGCGCCCACAATTTTACACCTGGTATGAGAGAGGAGAAGTCGCAGATTCCAGCGCAACTAACTGTTGCACCACCATTTGCACCTGAAATACGCCTAATATAGGCATATATCAGCATAGTAAATGATCCCCTTAGTGCCACAATTCTGGTATAAAATTCTGTCTCACACTGAGCCAACCAACAGTTGGTATAAAGTAAGACAAAAGTGTCTGTCCCTGCACCAGGTTTATCTTCCAGTCTGAACCCCTGTGATAAATTTGGTGCAGGTCTAGACAGCCTAAGTTTACACCATCTATAAGTTTAGTAAATCTGCCCCACTGTATGTATAACCATCCCTAGTGTATGTTACTCTCTGGTTAAGCATGAACTATTCCAGAATATGATGTATTTTTTCCGATGTAAAATAGGACGGGAATTGGGATTTACAGAGTACCACAGCCTGTTTCTGCTATTGCTAATTAAAATGGAAGCCTCATAAGAAAATGTATTCCACTAATAAAACACCCAAAGTTTAGAAACAGAGCTGCTCCTGTATACAATTCAATGAGCAGAACGTGGATTTTTTTCTTATTATTATTACTTTTTGTTTATTGTATGATATTAAAGGAAAAGGGTAACCAGTTTTCTGCTGCCTAAGGCCTCGTGCACTTGGCCATGCTGCGTGCACCAAAGGCGTGGCCCCCGTCTGCGGACATGGAAGCATTCACTTGAATGGGAACCGGGATCCACCTCCGACGGTCCACAGCGCAAAGGAGTAGTGCATGCACTGTGGGGTTTTGTGCCTCCATGCCACACCACAACTTCCGGATTGCAGACCCATTCAAGGCAATAGGTTCGCATCCATGATGCGGTGCACAAATGGCTGGTGCCTGTATACTGCGGACCTGCTGTTTGTGGGCCACAATATGGGCAATGGCCAGCAACGGTCATGTGCATGAGGCCTTATATGAGGACACCATAAAGTGGAGACAGAGAGCTGGGCTAAGGCCCCTTTCACACGGGCGAGATTTCCGCGTGGGTGTAATGCATGATGCGAACGCATTGCACCCACACTGAATCCTGACCCATTCATTTCAATGGGGCTTTTCACATGAGCGACGTTTTTCATGCATCAGTTCGCCGTCGCGTGAAAATCGCAGCATGTTCTATGTTCTGCGTTTTTCACGCAGCCCTGGCCCCATTGAAGTGAATGGGGCTGCGTGAATAACGCATTGCATCTGCACGCAAGTGCGGATGCAATGCGTGATTCACTGATGGTTGCTAAGAGATGTTGTTTGTAAACATTCAGTTTTTTTATAACGCGCGTGAAAAACGCATTAAAACGCTTCGCACCCACGCGGAAAAAACTGAACGAACATACGCAATCGAGGTCAAAAGTGATTGCGATTGTGTGTGGATTGGTGCGGATGCATGCGGATTTTCCGGAACGCATCCGGACTGAATTCGTGACGCCCGTGTGAAAGGGGCCTAAGGCTAATTTCAGATGAACGAGTTTTCTGTCCAGCTGCAATGCATATAGTGATCGCTGTTGCCGTTCATTTCAATGGGACTGTGCTCGAGCCTCATTTTGAATGCATCATCTCTGTGTTCAGGAAAAATTGCAGCATGTTCTGTAATTTGGTGTTTTTTATGGATCTCTGGCTCCATAGAAGTGAATGGGGCTTCTGTGAAAAACAGAAGTCATCCGCATGCAATGTGTTTTTCGTTGATGGTTTCTAGGAGATGTAGATTGTTATTCTTCAGTTTTTCTCCACATGTGTGAAAAACACATAAAAAAATGATTGCAACACTGAAACACTGAATGTATTCGCAGGCAAAATTGATTGAACTTTTGTGCAAAAACAGTTTTCCCTAAATAGATCCTGACACAATCCATATTGCTCAAAGAAGCCAAAAATGCTGGATCATTTATTTGACCCAGTTGTTTCCTTAAGTCCCCTTTCACACGGGTGAGATTTCCGCGCGGGTGCAATGCGTGATGCGAACGCATTGCACCCGCACTGAATCCTGACCCATTCATTTCAATGGGGCTTTTCACATGAGCGTTTTTTTTCACGCATCACTTCTGCGTTGCGTGAAAAATGCAGCATGTTCTATATTCTGCGTTTTTCACGCAGCCCTGGCTCCATAGAAATGAATGGGGGTGCGTTAAAAACGCAACGCAACGCATTGCATCCGGATGCAATGCGTTGCGTTGCGTTTTTAACGCATGTTACTAAGCAACTCCTGAGAAGTTGGATTCCACAGGAAATGTTTTTTTTTTCCTGTGTCTGGCTCGTGCTGCCTAGGAGGAACAACTTTGTATTGCCCAGCTTCGTGCGGAGCCGTATCAGGATGCCTAGGCAAGCGAGTAAGCATATGGACGTTGAAACAATGATCACCCTGGTTCAGGATCGTCCCTGCCTTTGGGACACCCGGTCAGGCGAGTACCATGACCGGTACAAAAAGGATGCCGCCTGGCTGGAGGTGACCAAGGAAGTTTTCAGTGCCGTGTGGCAAAAGACCCCTGAACAAAAACGCCAGAGCTTGGGTAAGTGCACTGTCCATATTTTTATTTATAGCACATGTTTTACATAGTCCTTACATTGCATTGTACTTACATTGCACATGTTAAAGCACGACCTTGACATGTGCATAGCTAGTGACGACATTGTTTGACATGTGCATAGCTAGTGAGGACATTGTTTGACATGTGCATAGCTAGTGAGGACATTGTTTGACATGTGCATAGCTATTGAGGACATTGTTTGACATGTGCATAGCTAGTGAGGACATTGTTTGACATGTGCATAGCTAGTGACGACATTAGCTGTATTTGCGTTGGAGTTTTTGTATTTTCTGTGTTAAAAAAATGTTATCTACATTGTTTGTAGTGGATGAAGTTAAAAATCGCTGGAGAAGCTGTCGCGACCAGTTTAGGAAAGAGATGCTCCAGCACGGCCGTAGTGGTTCAGGGCCTTCGAAGAAGCGGCCCTACATGTATAGGGAGCAACTTATGTTCCTTCGGAACATCATGGACTTGCGGCCGTAAGTATATTTCGAAGCATTTCTTGTTTGTTTATTTTAAACATGTTTTTGTCCAACCGATCAAATTTACATTTGTTTTTGGTGCATGGTTTATCTTTTGCAGAACTGAGGACAACCTGGAGGAGGAAAGTGATCCAGCTGGTCCTCCACATTCTTCCGCGGCTGAGGAGGACAATCCCCCTTCCCAGGCAGAAGAAGAGCCAGAAGCTGGACCATCGTCTTCCTCCAGGACCCCCATACCTCCTGCAGTTGAGTCTGCCCGACCACTTCAGCTGGCAGCACGTAGAAAAAGGCCTTTGCCGCCAGCTGAAGTGGAGGTAAATACTCGTGTGCTGGACTACCTCCACAGAGCCCGGCAGGAGGATCATTTTGAAACCTATGGGCGAAGTCTTGGCCCTCTTTTAAGGCGAGTGGCCGAGGACCAATATTTGCGCACCCAAGGTGCAATAAGCATTATTTTGGAGGCGGCCACTCCACCGAACGACCCTACCGAGGTCTTTCGTGCCCTTGAAAACTGGAGGCTACATAGGAATATTCTTGGCCCCCCAACTAGGCCTCCAAGCCAAATTCCTATGCGCCCTCCCCAATACCAGCCTCCTCGCCCTAGTTTTGCCCCGCCTGCACAATATGGGCCACAATATATGGAATCTGGCTTTGTCCCACCCCCATCATCTGCCGCACAGCCTGCTCCTTCCCAACATTTTGGCCCCTCAGCTCCGGCCACTTACCAGCCCTCACATACTGAGGGTCAACATTTTGGCCCCTTAGCTCCGGCCACTTACCAGCCCTCACATACAGAGGGTCATCCGGCCACACCAGGTCGGTTCTATAATTTGTAATTTTGGTATATTTTTTTTTTATATTCTTTATTTTAAAAATGGATACCAGAGTTTGGTAAATTTGTTTTATTAACATTCAGAAAATTATTAAAATGTTCAAAATATCAATTGACTTTTTAAATTTTTTGAAAACAAGGACACACAACGTTACTATATGTTTAAAAAGATGAGGTATTAGTTTATATTTTACACACATTTGTAAAAAATCATAGGCATGCAAAATATGTAAGCTCGCAACCCACGTCAAGGGTCCTCATTGTCTTGCGAGTCCCTATCTAAAAAAAAATTAAAACCCTAGCTAAAAAAAGCCATCCAGCAAGAAGAGTCCTGAAAAAAAAAAATTATATATCTCCACGACTTGAGTAATGGTGCTGGAAAGGAACTGAACCTGTAGGGGACATAAAATAATCGGAAAAAAATTCCCGCACCCTGAGGCCAGCTGATCCAGCTCTCCCAAGTTGAGACGCTTCTCCTTGTGTAGGTGTTTCCAAACTGACAGCTGGTTCCTCAGGGGTGGACTCATAAGTGCGTATAAAGTTATGTAGCACTATACACGCCTTTATTACCCCATTGACATTTTTAGGTGCCAGCTGGATGGCAGAAAGGAAAACACGCCATTTGCTGGAAAGAATTCCAAAAGCGCACTCAACATACCTTCTGGCCCTGCTTAGCCGAAAATTAAAAGTGCGCCTTTTGTCATCCAAACCTCGTCTGGGGAATGGACGCATGAGGTTTGGAGACAGTGCAAAACCCTCGTCGCCAACAAAGACATAAGGTGCAGGGGGACCAGAGGAGCCAGGAAGATTAGCTGGCTGCGGTATGTTGAGTCGGTTGGACTGAAGCCACCGACTCATTCTGGAAGCCCTGAAGATGCGAGCATCTGCAGAACTACCATAGGCCCCAATATCTACATATATAAACCTGTAGTTTGTGTCAGCCAATGCCAACAAAACTACAGAGAAATACTGCTTATAATTGTAGAAACGGGACCCTGAGTTCGGTGGCTTCTTCACCCGTATGTGCTTCCCGTCAAGGGCACCAAGACAATTTGGAAAATGTGCCCTCTCCAGGAAGCCCTGGGCTATATCCAACCACTGCTGCGTAGATGGGAACGGCAGCATAGCAGCTCGGAGCCGCAACCAAATGGTGTGACAGGTTGCTATCACTATTCCAGCAATCGTGGAGGTCCCCATACGAAACTCAAAATGTAATGAACTAAAAGAATTGCCCGTCGCAAGAAATCTGAAAAGGAAACAAAAAATAAATTAGAATTTACATTAAAAAAAGCCAACACAATACAAACAGATTACAGATGGGGAGAATATACTAGATGTACCCCCCAAAACAATGAAAGCATATTACTTATTAAACATTACACTAACCTCAACGTAATAATAAGGCGTTCCTCGGGAGAAACACAACGGCGCATGTTCGTGTCCTGGAACGTGAGCCCAGGACGCAAATCATCCAACAGATGGTCAAAAGTGGCCACCCCCATGCGACAGTAATTAAAAAACTTTACAGGGTGCTGACGAAGGTCAGAATATAGTAAAACAAATTGTCCCAGGATGGGCCGCGGAGAAACTAGAGGATGCACCCACATTCGCTTGCTCCGCAGAGGTTCATCCTCGACCATTTCAGGCCGATAACCAAAACAGCGATAAATTAACCAATGCAAAAGAACATTATCGGTAGTAGACACAGGGAAACCAGACATTCTGCTGATAAAACACCACCAAACTACAACCAAACTATCACTTCACCAAAATATGGAGATTGCCCTAACCAAACTGCATTCTGGGGCTATTTATATAGGTTAACCAAGGCAACAGGTGTTTGGCCTAAATGTTTGCGTTTTTTTTTCACGCGCGTTAAAAACGCATGCAATCCGCATGCAATCCGCGCGGAAAAAAAGCAAAACGGAACGCAATCGCACACAAAACTGAGTACTTTTTAGTGAACATTCGCGCGTTTTTAACGCAACGCATCCGCAACGCATCCTGAACAAATCCACGACGCTCGTGTGAAAGAGGCCCAAGATCTCAGGAGTCCTCATACTTATGAGTTCCCGGAACTCCTTGTCCTCCCTCCACTGATAGGCTTTGTGTCTGGTTTAAAAGCAAATTTCCCAGTGACAGGTTTCCTTTAGGCCTCTTTCACACGAGCGTCGCGGATTTGTTCAGGATGCGTTGCGGATGCGTTGCGTTAAAAACGCGCGAATGTTCACTAAAAAGTACTCAGTTTTGTGTGCGATTGCGTTCCGTTTTGCGTTTTTTCCGCGCGGATTGCATGCGGATTGCATGTGTTTTTAACGCGCGTGAAAAAAAACGCAAACATTTAGGCCAAACACCTGTTGCCTTGGTTAACCTATATAAATAGCCCCAGAATGCAGTTTGGTTAGGGCAATCTCCATATTTTGGTGAAGTGATAGTTTGGTTGTAGTTTGGTGGTGTTTTATCAGCAGAATGTCTGGTTTCCCTGTGTCTACTACCGATAATGTTCTTTTGCATTGGTTAATTTATCGCTGTTTTGGTTATCGGCCTGAAATGGTCGAGGATGAACCTCTGCGGAGCAAGCGAATGTGGGTGCATCCTCTAGTTTCTCCGCGGCCCATCCTGGGACAATTTGTTTTACTATATTCTGACCTTCGTCAGCACCCTGTAAAGTTTTTTAATTACTGTCGCATGGGGGTGGCCACTTTTGACCATCTGTTGGATGATTTGCGTCCTGGGCTCACGTTCCAGGACACGAACATGCGCCGTTGTGTTTCTCCCGAGGAACGCCTTATTATTACGTTGAGGTTAGTGTAATGTTTAATAAGTAATATGCTTTCATTGTTTTGGGGGGTACATCTAGTATATTCTCCCCATCTGTAATCTGTTTGTATTGTGTTGGCTTTTTTTAATGTAAATTCTAATTTATTTTTTGTTTCCTTTTCAGATTTCTTGCGACGGGCAATTCTTTTAGTTCATTACATTTTGAGTTTCGTATGGGGACCTCCACGATTGCTGGAATAGTGATAGCAACCTGTCACACCATTTGGTTGCGGCTCCGAGCTGCTATGCTGCCGTTCCCATCTACGCAGCAGTGGTTGGATATAGCCCAGGGCTTCCTGGAGAGGGCACATTTTCCAAATTGTCTTGGTGCCCTTGACGGGAAGCACATACGGGTGAAGAAGCCACCGAACTCAGGGTCCCGTTTCTACAATTATAAGCAGTATTTCTCTGTAGTTTTGTTGGCATTGGCTGACACAAACTACAGGTTTATATATGTAGATATTGGGGCCTATGGTAGTTCTGCAGATGCTCGCATCTTCAGGGCTTCCAGAATGAGTCGGTGGCTTCAGTCCAACCGACTCAACATACCGCAGCCAGCTAATCTTCCTGGCTCCTCTGGTCCCCCTGCACCTTATGTCTTTGTTGGCGACGAGGGTTTTGCACTGTCTCCAAACCTCATGCGTCCATTCCCCAGACGAGGTTTGGATGACAAAAGGCGCACTTTTAATTTTCGGCTAAGCAGGGCCAGAAGGTATGTTGAGTGCGCTTTTGGAATTCTTTCCAGCAAATGGCGTGTTTTCCTTTCTGCCATCCAGCTGGCACCTAAAAATGTCAATGGGGTAATAAAGGCGTGTATAGTGCTACATAACTTTATACGCACTTATGAGTCCACCCCTGAGGAACCAGCTGTCAGTTTGGAAACACCTACACAAGGAGAAGCGTCTCAACTTGGGAGAGCTGGATCAGCTGGCCTCAGGGTGCGGGAATTTTTTTCCGATTATTTTATGTCCCCTACAGGTTCAGTTCCTTTCCAGCACCATTACTCAAGTCGTGGAGATATATAATTTTTTTTTTTTCAGGACTCTTCTTGCTGGATGGCTTTTTTTAGCTAGGGTTTTAATTTTTTTTTAGATAGGGACTCGCAAGACAATGAGGACCCTTGACGTGGGTTGCGAGCTTACATATTTTGCATGCCTATGATTTTTTACAAATGTGTGTAAAATATAAACTAATACCTCATCTTTTTAAACATATAGTAACGTTGTGTGTCCTTGTTTTCAAAAAATTTAAAAAGTCAATTGATATTTTGAACATTTTAAAAATTTTCTGAATGTTAATAAAACAAATTTACCAAACTCTGGTATCCATTTTTAAAATAAAGAATATAAAAAAAAAATATACCAAAATTACAAATTATAGAACCGACCTGGTGTGGCCGGATGACCCTCTGTATGTGAGGGCTGGTAAGTGGCCGGAGCTAAGGGGCCAAAATGTTGACCCTCAGTATGTGAGGGCTGGTAAGTGGCCGGAGCTGAGGGGCCAAAATGTTGGGAAGGAGCAGGCTGTGCGGCAGATGATGGGGGTGGGACAAAGCCAGATTCCATATATTGTGGCCCATATTGTGCAGGCGGGGCAAAACTAGGGCGAGGAGGCTGGTATTGGGGAGGGCGCATAGGAATTTGGCTTGGAGGCCTAGTTGGGGGGCCAAGAATATTCCTATGTAGCCTCCAGTTTTCAAGGGCACGAAAGACCTCGGTAGGGTCGTTCGGTGGAGTGGCCGCCTCCAAAATAATGCTTATTGCACCTTGGGTGCGCAAATATTGGTCCTCGGCCACTCGCCTTAAAAGAGGGCCAAGACTTCGCCCATAGGTTTCAAAATGATCCTCCTGCCGGGCTCTGTGGAGGTAGTCCAGCACACGAGTATTTACCTCCACTTCAGCTGGCGGCAAAGGCCTTTTTCTACGTGCTGCCAGCTGAAGTGGTCGGGCAGACTCAACTGCAGGAGGTATGGGGGTCCTGGAGGAAGACGATGGTCCAGCTTCTGGCTCTTCTTCTGCCTGGGAAGGGGGATTGTCCTCCTCAGCCGCGGAAGAATGTGGAGGACCAGCTGGATCACTTTCCTCCTCCAGGTTGTCCTCAGTTCTGCAAAAGATAAACCATGCACCAAAAACAAATGTAAATTTGATCGGTTGGACAAAAACATGTTTAAAATAAACAAACAAGAAATGCTTCGAAATATACTTACGGCCGCAAGTCCATGATGTTCCGAAGGAACATAAGTTGCTCCCTATACATGTAGGGCCGCTTCTTCGAAGGCCCTGAACCACTACGGCCGTGCTGGAGCATCTCTTTCCTAAACTGGTCGCGACAGCTTCTCCAGCGATTTTTAACTTCATCCACTACAAACAATGTAGATAACATTTTTTTAACACAGAAAATACAAAAACTCCAACGCAAATACAGCTAATGTCGTCACTAGCTATGCACATGTCAAACAATGTCCTCACTAGCTATGCACATATCAAACAATGTCCTCACTAGCTATGCACATGTCAAACAATGTCGTCACTAGCTATGCACATGTCAAGGTCGTGCTTTAACATGTGCAATGTAAGGACTATGTAAAACATGTGCTATAGATAAAAATATGGACAGTGCACTTACCCAAGCTCTGGCGTTTTTGTTCAGGGGTCTTTTGCCACACGGCACTGAAAACTTCCTTGGTCACCTCCAGCCAGGCGGCATCCTTTTTGTACCGGTCATGGTACTCGCCTGACCGGGTGTCCCAAAGGCAGGGACGATCCTGAACCAGGGTGATCATTGTTTCCACGTCCATATGCTTACTCGCTTGCCTAGGCATCCTGATACGGCTCCGCACGAAGCTGGGCAATACAAAGTTGTTCCTCCTAGGCAGCACGAGCCAGACACAGGAAAAAAAAAAACATTTCCTGTGGAATCCAACTTCTCAGGAGTTGCTTAGTAACATGCGTTAAAAACGCAACGCAACGCATTGCATCCGGATGCAATGCGTTGCGTTTTTAACGCACCCCCATTCATTTCTATGGAGCCAGGGCTGCGTGAAAAACGCAGAATATAGAACATGCTGCGTTTTTCACGCAACGCAGAAGTGATGCGTGAAAAAAAACACTCATGTGAAAAGCCCCATTGAAATGAATGGGTCAGGATTCAGTGCGGGTGCAATGCGTTCGCATCACGCATTGCACCCGCGCAGAAATCTCGCCCGTGTGAAAGGGGCCTTGCACTGTTTGGAGTGGATGCCAGTGCTCAATGGAGCTGCTCAAAAAGTAATTTTAAGAAAACAATTGGGTCTAAGGAAGTACCCAGCATTGTAATAAGCTCCTGTTACTAATTTATGCAGATAAGGTACTTTCCCTTTAATATTACTCAGTAGGATAGGGCTGGTTTACATAGTATAGCTGAAAAATTCACAGTCATCAAGTGTGATCTTAGGAAGAAAAGTGGTTACCAGGAATAAAAATGAATCCTCATTAACCCTAGTTAATCTAGAACAGTGGTCTCCAATGGCGTTGAGTGAATCAAAGTATCCAAAGTGGACTTCGATCCAAATATTAGGAAAAATTTGATTTGCTGCGAAAGAGCGTCACGTGTCCATCTTGACTGAAGATACCGTACGAAATCTCACATGGGGTGACATATGATGTCACCACGCTGGCCGTCACAGTGTGAGACTTTGCGCTGTGAATCAAGATAGCCATGACAGCCTCTTCGCTATTAAATGAATAACGTGAATATTTTTTTTTAACTGATTAAGCCCCAAAATCCCTATTTTTTTAATCTCAAAAGCCGCAATCAGCAATGAACGCAGCATCTGAGGGGTTCAATGACGGGGTGTGGTGCAATCGCTGTTCCCCTTCATTGTGCCTGCTACAAATAAAGAAATGCGCTTCAAGATGAAGTAATTTCTCACAAAGCGAATTTCTTTGTAGAATCCAGCAAAGCAGTCAAATTGAATTTTCCATAACTTCGCTCATCTCTAGTCTCCAATATATGACTCATCAGCAGCTACAAACCCATAACTCCCAATATGGCTGTCAGAGTTGTCATATTGCAGCTATATTAAAGGAGTAGATACTTGGGTCATTAGACTTATAGTACAGTTATCAGAGCTACGTCTTATTACGAGCCGTGCCAGAGTGTGTCCATTACATGGCTAGGACAGATATGTCCCTTTAAAGTAAGAAATGAAGGTTCCCATTGAATGACATGAAGTAGAAATCTTGAAAACCGCAAGAAATTGACACAGAAAGTACATAGTAAATTTCTAGAATTTCTAATTAAAAAATGAATGAGCTTTGCATAATACTCCTTTTAATTCCCATCTACTTAAGCCCTGGGAGAGAGACAATAGAAGAGATTTAGGAGAACTAGTGTTGAGCGAATCGAAACATAGAAGCGGAATTTGATACGAAGTTTAGGAAAAATTCGATTCATGGCAAAGCTGAATTTCCTCTCTCTTTGTGGTAATGAATCGATTTTTCCTAAAATGGTGGCTTAAAATAAAAAATTATACTCACCTAATCCACTTGATTGTGGAGGGGCTGTCCGCTCCATCTTCATTTAAGAAAACCTGCCAAAGGACTTGTGGCAAGAGTGAAGACGTCACCACGTGATCATGCTCACCATACGCGGTGAAGTCATCACGCTCCCCGCAGGTTATGCAGGTTATTTGGCAAACGTGAAGCGAGCATATCCCCGTTTATAAAAAAAATTATGTTTCCAACTAATTCCATAAAATGTTGCCTTTTACAAATTCCACCCCAGAAAATCCAAAGCGACAAGCTACTGCTGAATCCTATTCCTTCTATTCCTTGTCATGATATCATGAGAAGATTAGTAAACTAATAGGATCTAACATGAATTAAACTCTCCCGTTTCAGTACTAAATAGAAAAGTTAGCTAACTGATCTGTTTTTATTAACCTCATCTGTTGATTGCTATGTCTCTACGCATAATATGATCATCTATGATAAGTGTCATATTCCTGCAAATACCAGACCACTGATCGAAACAGAAAGCTAAATTAGAGCTGTATAAAAACCCTACATTTTCTCTGGCCTGACATATCGTGAAATATTTCTTTTGAATTCATGTTGAAGCCGATGCTAAGCAATTATACTAATTGCATTTCTGTACTTAGAATAAAATCAAATCATAGGCCAAGTTCACACATCACTATTAGACCTTAGCATAAAAGCATGAACGTTGTATGGAATCTACTGAGGGATATTACAATGTCAGAGGATGGTTAAAGTATTAATCCAACTAAAGTTTTAACAGTCAGCTGAAGTTACTTGCCCTATCCTATCAATATAAAACTAACAAATCTAGGCACCTGTTTCTGTAATAATTATAATCTTCACGCCTCCCCTCATTTTTCATTGAAAAAGGTCAGATTTGCTTGAATGCATCTCCTTTAGAGATGAGCGAGCACTAAAATGCTCGGGTGCTCGTTATTCGAGTCGAACTTTTCCCGATGCTCGGGTGCTCGTTTCGAATAACGAACCCCATTGAAGTCAATGGGAGACTCGAGCATTTTTTGCAGGGGACCAAGGCTCTACCTAGGGAAGGCTGGGTGAAAACCTGGAAACCTCAGAAAATGATGGAAACACCACGGAAATGGACAGGAAACAGCAGGGGCAGCATGCATGGATGCCTCTGAGGCTGCCTAATCCCACCATTACCCCAAATTCTCCTAGTGGGGCATGTGTGGTATCGATTCTTCTCAGTTTAAAATCGTATACGTCCCCTATCTTGGGACCATATATTTCATGGATTTTTCGAACACGGAAAAGGAAAAAGAGCTTGCTCTGGCCAGGGGAGTGTCTTTTCTACTGCAGCTAAGGGGACGTGTCCATGCTCTGCCTATCACAGGTCAGGAGGCAATTAAAAGAAGAACCAAAAAAAATCAGTATAATATCTAATACGTCCCCTATCCGGGTAAATTGTTTGGAGAGAGGGCCTGTAGGTGGGGGGCAGGCTGGGGGGAAGGAGGTTGAGCTGGAAGAGCCAGAGGAGTGCCCCCTGGGCTAGCGTGTGTGGTGGTGATAACAGCCGGATGGATTTGGGAAAAAACTTTAGCATCAACCGGTACGGTATGTATTCTTCTGAGTTTAATACCGTATACGGCACCTATCCGGAAAAATAGTTTGGAGAGAGAGAAAGAGAGGAAAAAGACGTGCAGTATGGAGCAATTACACGGAAACTATTAGATTAGGCAGACTTGGTCTGCTTAATTGCAACCCAGACAAATGAGAGAAAGAGAGGAAAATGACGTATTTTTAAAAGTGACGTTCAGTATAGATCAAGTGTGGTATGTGTTCTATGTATACTACTCAGTTTAATACCGTATATGGCAGCTATCCGGAAAAATAGTTTGGAGAGAGAGAAAGATAGGAAAAAGACGTAAATTGTTTGGAGAGAGGGCCTGTAGGTGGGGGGCAGGCTGGGGGAAGGAGGTTGAGCTGGAAGAGCCAGAGGAGTGCCCCCTGGGCTAGCGTGTGTGGTGGTGACAACAGCCCGGATGTAGTTAGAATGACGACGCAGGACCCCAACTTAAAAAATTTAGCATCAACCGGTACAATTGTCAATTATGAGCTCAATCAAGTGTGGCATGACTTTTTAGATGGAGATTGCATGTGGTCACGTACTCCCTGGAACCCCATAGTCACCCCTTCTCTGATGTGCTACCCCAGAACATTCTCTGCCCCAATTCGCAAGACCTTTTGCAGTCTCAGTATGCTGACAGCGGGGATTTACCAGTGTTGTCTGAGGAGTTGGTGGACAATGGCGAGACACAGGTGTCGGGGGGTGAGGTAGTTGAAAGTGAGCAAGTTACATTGGGGACTCCTTGGGGGGACTTTCTCATGATGGGACAGATTCAATTGTGTTTAGAAAGGCTGATGGGCTTCCGTCAGCACTGTGTGTATAGAACACCATGGCCTTTCATAAAAAATAGTCTGGTGATGACCCCAAGGCAATTTTCAGGGACACGGTAAAGTGACCCACTTAAAAATGCTGCCTGACAACCTGGCGGTTAACCCCCTGATTGTCTGTCTTTCAATAAGATTGCAGTGTAAAGCATGGTGGTGAGCCTCAGTAATAGGATTGCAGTGTAAAGCATGGTGGTGAGCCTCATTATGACTTTTTGGATGGAGATTGCATGTGGTCACGTACTCCCTGGAAACCCATAGTCACCCCTTCTCTGATGTGCTACCCCAGAACATTCTCTGCCCCAATTCGCAAGACCTTTTGCAGTCTCAGTATGCTGACAGTGAGGATTTACCAGTGTTGTCTGAGGAGGTGGTGGACAATGGCGAGACACAGGTGTCGGGGGGTGAGGTAGTTGTATGGGAAGCAAGTTACAGTGGGGACTCCTTAGGGGGGACTTTCTCATGATGGGACAGATTCAACTTGCGTGGATCAGGCACAGGAACAGATGAATTTTTGGGGGGTTTATTTAACTTTATTTAGCAAAAATAACCACAGAGATATTTAATCGTTATCTTCTCTGCGCAGTCTGGCGTTGGGGTTCCTCACTTTGATGGCGAGCTGTGCCGCTCTCTCCACAATGGTCTGTGTGTTCTTAGATGGAGACTTTGTCGGCGATTTCAGTACAGAAGGACTTGTTGCTCATCAACAGAACCTCGAGCTCCTTGACATTGTGGACCAGGAATTTGCGGAACCCTGTGGGAAGCATGTGTTTGGTCTTCTTGTTGCTACCGTACCCAATGTTGGGCAATATAGATACGCAGGTAATATTATTTTTCACACCTATCCCAAAAAAAATTTACGCAGTTTGCGCAAATAAAACTGGAACTGGAGAGAGGGCCTGTAGGTGGACCTCCGGAAAAATTGTTTGGAGAGAGGGCCTGTAGGTGGACCTCTGGAAAAATTGTTTGGAGAGAGGGCCTGTAGGTAGACCTCCGGAAAAATTGTTTGAAGAGAGGGCCTGTAGGGGGCCCTCCTGAAAAATTGTGGTAAAAGAGTGCCAGTTGGACCTCTAAAAAATGGCGTTTTTTTAGTCAGCGTTAGGCAAAGACGACATGGAGTAGGAGGAGTAGAGAAGAGGAATCGGATACATAAGTAATGTTAATCTTTAGCTGCTTTCCCCCGGAGGAGATTTGAATTCCAGTGAAATCCAGGCTTTGTTCATTTTAATAAGCGTCAGCCTGTCAGCGCTGTCAGTTGACAGGCGGGTACGCTTATCGGTGATGACGCCACCAGCTGCACTGAATACCCGCTCTGACAGCACGCTAGCGGCAGGGCAGGCCAGCACCTCCAAGGCCGTTACAGCGCCAGTTCAGGCCACGTGTCCAGCTTTTGAAACCCAGTAGTTGTATGGAGCAGAGTGATCACGCAGGACGTTGGTATGGTCAGCTAGGTACTCCCTCACCATCTTTCTGTAAAGCTCCCCCCTACTCTGCCTAGGACTGGGGACAGGTGACAGTTGTCTTGCTAGGGTGACATAAAACTGGCAAAGGCCTTGGAGAGCGTTCCCCTGCCAATGCTGGACAAGTTGCCTGCTCGGCTCCTCTCCCCCGCTACTTGGCCCACAGAACCATGCCCTCTGCCGCTAGCGGCGTCAGATTGGAAGGATTGTTCAGCTTGTGCACCAGGGCCTGTTGATATCTATTCACTCTCATACTCCTTTCCTCTGCAGGGAGAGTGGAAAGGTTCTG
>ONZH01021308.1:0-30175 GCA_900303285.1 Rhinella marina | reverse complement strand
ACGGGTGAGTGAAGCGTCACTAGTGCCTGCATCAGAGAGCGGCCCAGTGGGAGACACAGAAACACCCCACAAGACTTGTCATTTTAGAGTCATCAAGCTATCACAATTTGGCCCTTCCAACACATCAACTTCAAGAACTGAACTGCTGCTCCTAATATATCCCGAACCTTGACAGGTGCCATTATCATCAGATAATCAGTATGTTTGATGGTGGTGTAAATCAATACACTTCACCAGCACATTCCTAATACACAGAGGAACACAACAGATCTCCACAAGAGTATGGAGAATCAGCATCGTCATCTGCTGCTGAGCAACACATAAATCCATCACCACAACGTATTCATCACAGAGCCTGAAGTACGACCAATAATTACAATTAACAGCAAATTTTAGGTACAATACTTTGTAAAAAGAAAAAAAAATATTTGTGGAAAATAAAATTACCTTTTCCTTCTTTATTCACGATGGTCATGTCAGCTTGAGCCTCCAGTAGAACCTCCAGGACTAAGTCATGACCTAACTCTGTAGCCTTCATAGCTGGGGTATATCCCTTTAAGTCCTGCATATTAGGATGGGCTCCGAGGTTAAGCAAGAAACTACACATGTCCACGTTATTAGCCACAGCCACCAGGTGTAGAACACCATCTCCATTGTTGGGTTCAGTAAGGTTTATCAAGTTTGGGACACACCAAATTTGGTGAGTTTTTCTATCTGCTCTTTGTCTTGCTCTTGGACGCACTGAAGAAGTTTGTAGATCTGTAGAGTTTTCCAGTCTTCCTTGTGCTACTGATGACTCTAATGCCATTTGTTGTACTATCTGTGGTGTTTCTGGAGATGGAATTGACAGTAAACAATCAATTTTTCCGGAATAATTTGACAAAAACAACCATTCTTAATTTGTATCCCCCAGTACAAAATGTCAAAAATACCCTACCTTTGCAGAAAACGGTACACCCCCACTTGAAGGGATATGCTTAGAGCTGGTACTATTCTATTGTAACCAAACTCAGGGACCCAAAGATCCATAGCAGCATCTCAGAACATCATCATAAAATATAGTTTGTAATTTCAGTTGTTAGAAACTACAACTCCTAACATGCTTCAGCACCCATACACTGTGCTTACTCAACAGACGGAGAGAAACAGATTGGAGGTCAATGTTTTAAGGCAAGGATTAAACATGTTTTCTACGTAACACCCTTCACGAAGAGCCTGTCACAGTATCTAAGTGATGAGTACCTGCAATGTCCAGCAGAGGGGGATGGAACTAAAGTTTAGGAGACTGTTGGGGAAGCTGTTCCAGCCTGGATCGGAGGAGGGGAGACAAGTGTTATGCAGGATCTCTATGGGCGTCCTCAGCTGGAAAGTCTGTAGGCAGCAAGAGGGTCTGCAGAGTAAGGTGGCCTCCAAGTGAGTCTTGCTTAATCCAATAAGCATGAACACTGCAGAATATGACCTATGTACCAGACCCAGGAGGAGCTGAATGCAAAAGGGGAGCACCATGATATGAGTACAGGCACTGGACTGAAAACCAGAATCCAAGGTAGCTAGCAAGAAAGCACCTGGTATATGAGCTGCTTAACCTATAATCTTTGAGTGCAGTCTATAGACTGCCGTACTTTTCTGTGGCTGTCTCTGGTAACTGAATATCTTTTCAGGTAGCACCTGTCACTCACCTTGCTGCATTATCCTCAGTAAAGAACTGTCCATTGCACACCTGTCGCAGTGTCATTGTCCCCATCGACCTGTAACATTGGTCAGCCTCGTATTCACTCTCCCTTTCTCTAAAGCTGTCCATAGACATGAGAGGTTTTTCAGAAGAAGAGTCTGAGTACTAAACTATCCTGACTGCAGTCCAGTCCTTCCACCAATAGAAAACATGAAACGAAAAATACAGCAAAGAAGACCCAGGACTGCTGAGCATCCAGAATCCTACATCAGACAAGAATGGGAAACTCCAGCAACTGGTCTCCTCACTTCCCAGATGTTTACAGACTGTTGATAAAAGAAGAAGGGATTCTACACAATGACAGACATGGGCCTGTCCCAACTTTTGTCAGATGTGTTGCTGCCATAAAGCTCCAAATGAATATATTTTTTGGGCGAAATGGTAAAATGTCTCACTTTTCACATCTGATATGTGTTCTATGATGTACAGTGAAAAGTCATACTCTGTATAGTCTATTAACCTTGTCTATGTCTCTCCTGACTATGGGGTGTAGCCTATAGACGGAAGGAGAGCTGTAGAGCACAATTATAGGTGAAACTAATTATAACTTTAGGCTGATTGACATTGTTCTGCTGCGATTACGAGAATAATGTAAGGGGATTTCATCCCTCAGAGCTTCCCCCTTCTTACAATGTCCAGTAACTATAATATCTCTGACGCCCAACCAGGAAGACTGATATCTGAACATACCGTACCTGGGCGGGGGTGTGCAAGTAGAGGCATTGTTAGGAGCCAAGAGACTAGCTGGCGACACAAGGAAGTATGCCATCTCATTCCTGTTCAGTCTTTAAGGCGGAAGATAAGTTACAAGGAAACCAAGTCTGTTTGTGGAGTCCAGAACATTCACAGAAATCTCATCTCTATTAGTAGGGTGTGTATGGGGGGGTATGAGGGCTGAATTCTCCATAAGGCCCATACCAGTTCACAATGCTGTATCACTGCACATTCACCACCATATAGTGTATTTAAAGGGGTTGTCCAGTCTTTAGTAACTGATGGCCTCAGGATAGCCGGACAGTTGGGGTCTAACACCCTTCACCTCTGCTGAGGTATGACTCAGTAACCAGCAGTCAACACCGAATCTACTCAACGCCATTACTATGATAGTGGAGGATGCCCACTACTACAGCACTGCTCCCATTGAAGTCACATCCATTGTTTGCTCTGGAGCGTCCATTATTTGGACTGACTGTGCTTGGAAGCACATGATGGGGGAAGATAGACTAAAACTGGTATTACCAATGTCATGGGGGCAGAATGTGCACCAGAAATGAGCTGGTGTAGATCTGGACTATCATTTATACTGGTTTCTAAAGCAAATGATAAGAATTTTGTCGTCCCACAGGAGTCCACGCTTGAAAAATAGCAAGAGAAGTAAAAAGTGTGCTGTAATTTGCAGTTTTTTTGTGCCAAAATAATGATGAAAAACTGTAGATATCAGTATACAGTAGGCGCACGGACTGCCGGATGAAGCACCTAATAATGATGAGAAATGTCTATCTGATGTTGATTTATCAACTGAGACTTTTTAACTAGTTGCAAAAATTGTCACAGTCTTGCACCAATAAAGGGATGGAGTGGAAAGTGAAGTAACATCTCAAGACTGGAATGCCAGACTTAAAGGGGTATTCTGGTTTTATCATACTGATGACCTATGCACAGGACAGGTCATCAATATCAGATCAATGGGAGGCGAATCCCGGCACCTCTCTCAGCCAGCTGTTTAATGAGGCCACGGCACTCATGAAAGCTCTGCGGCCTCATCATCGGTGGTGCAGTGTAATGCCAGACGTTTGTCCCATTCAGTTACAGTAAATGAGGAAGGTGTAATTACACTGCACGGCCACTACAAGGTATATAGCATGCAGGTAAACACTGAGGACGCAGAGCTTGCATGAGCGCCACAGGCTTTCCAAGTGCTGGGAGTCGGATTCTGATAGGTCATCAATATCATGAAACTGGAATATTTAAAGTTGCACCAAATTTATCAAAGATCTTATGATATTTGATAAATTTGGATGCAAACTACAGCAACAGCCTTTACAAAAATCCCCTCATGATAAATGTCACCTTATGTCTTCAGTAGTATGGCTCCATAACGTTGCTCTCTAAAATTAAAAAAAGAATGAAGCATTGATTTTCTGCAGTTGTATTCTTTCTCACGACCAGCAGGTGGCAGCACTATATAAGTACTGCAATAGAATTCTGAGGCCATAGACCAGGACACTTCCATAAAGAAAACCTTGCGATTGATAATCTAGTAAATTCATGCTTATTGAGCTCCATTTACATGCAGCAATCATTGTACTATGGGTCCAAACAGCCATTAGTGCGATCCATCAGGCACGTACATTTCATTATTGTCGGCAGCACATCCTTGTTCACACAAGGTGACGTGCCGCCGACAACCAATGATTTGTATGCCCGCGTAAAAGATGTGATTGATGACAAAAGCACAGGGCAATCATCAGCCTGTGTAAATGACGTAACAGTAGCATATGCCATCACCTGCTACTCAGATGACATCCGTGTTGCATCCGTTTTTTCATTCACTAGCCCTTTGGGGGTTTTTTGCACAGCAGAATCACTCATGACCTAGCCTTGGGCAAGTACTGAAACTTAGGCCCCATTCACATGACCATATTTTTGTTCCGCATCCAATTTTTAACGGATCGGATGCAGACCCATTCATTTCATGTCTGCATCCATATGTCCATATGTCTGAACGTGTCCAATTCTTGTCCGTTTTGCAGACAAGAATATAGACATTGTTACAATGGGTCCGAAAGAAAAAAAACGGATGCAACATGGACGCCATCTGTATTTTTTCGCGGATATGCGTTTTGCGGACCGCAAAATACATACGGTTGTGTGAATGCACCCTTACCCGAGCACACTGGAAAGAAGGGTACTGTGCTGAAGTTCTTTATACAGTGACTGATAGGGAAGGGTGCTGTTAAGAGGAAATACCAAAAGGTCCTAATCCCCATTCTCATAGTCTGCGGGGGAACCCAGTAGTCAGATGCTCTCAGATCAGTAATTGACGGCACATCCATCTTTAAAGGGGTTCTCCAGGAATTAAGAAAATGAAAATACTTAAATATTACTTTATTATAAATATATTCCCAAATACCTTTCATTAGTTATAATGTCCCTTGTAATGGGAGCAATCATTAGGAGAAATAAAATGGCTGCTGTCTTATTAGCACAGAAAAAACCTGTCCTAATCACACAGCAGGACAAGTTACTTCACAACACTGAGGTAAAGAGCTGCCTCATCCTCGTCTCTGCTCTGCTTGTCAGAGATTATTATGATTATGATCCTGAACACAGATGATAAGATCCTCGGGTGAATCTCTGTAGGAATGGAGTTCATGAGGGAGACATGAAGTACAGAGAGGACAGACTGTGGTAATGGAGACTGCATACAAGAGCTGCTGCTCATTACCCCCACCTCCTCTCTGTACTTCATGTCTCCTCATGAACTCCATTCCTACAGAGATTCACCTGAAGATCTTATCAGCTGTATTCAGGATCATAATTCCTGACAAGCAGAGCAGAGAGGAGGATAAGGCAGCTCTTTACCTCAGTGTTCTGGAGTAACTTGTCCTGCCGTGTGATTAGGACTAATAGGACAGCGGCCATTTTATTTCTACTAATGATTGTTCCCCTGACAAAAAGAGCCATTATAACTAATGTAAGGTATTTGGGAAGTATTTTCAGTAATTGTATTTAATTCCCGGAGAACCCCTTTATTGACTAGGGGGGGCCTACAGCAAATCAAACTGGGTCCCCCTGCTGTTTCTGGTTCTGTATCCCAGGGTCCGGTGCTTATTGCCTACCACCACCCTCTTCACATCACTTGAAGGCAATAAAGCAGTATAAGCTTCAAACTGTAGACTCCGCTCTCGTGTGATAGGATTGCTGCAATAGCTACTGTATCTGGAACTAAGCCCCCTCTTTCCATGGGGGGGAGGGGCTCCATCAAATATTCCATCAAAATGGCTGGACATAACATCTCAGCATGCTGTGCTATAATGCCGAAACCTGATGGACCCCATTATAGTCAATGGTTTTCTGTTGGATGCCGTTTATGACCTTCATGAATCGGACTGGGTGCTTCCATGATTTATCCGGTACCAGAGCAGAACAACAGAACCAAAAGAACCGATGGGAATGAATCCTAATTGGCGCAATTTTTCATGACCAATAAAATATATGCAACCAGCATCCCCATAGTGGAGATAATATCTACAACCAATGAGATGTGTTAGCTGCAGATGAATGACCACCTGGCGGGCAGGTCAACGGCATGGACTGTACGGTCATTACAGCGCCTCTCAGCCTGATTGGCGCCACGAGGTTACAGCTGAATGAGAGGTGCTGTAATTAGTATACGGTACACGTCTGACATCAGGGTGAAGGAGAGCGCACCGCGCGTGTGCAGAGTGCTCTCCATTCATCGCGATGTAAGTTCTGAGAATAGGCCCATAGCGGTGAATGGAGAGCGTCCAGTGCAGGTCCAGCCACGGCTCCACTCACTACTATGGGGCTGCAGGAAACAGCTTAGCCAGCGTTCGCCTATTTTCACAACCCGCATAGTGGTGAACGCAGGGTTCTGGCGCATGCGCAACAGCCCATTTCTGGAGATAGGAGCGGGTCCCTGAGGTGGGACCTGCACCTATCTAATAGTGATGCCATATCCTAGCGATACGCCATCAATGCTTCAAAAGGCGCATCTGTGCCGCTCTACCGGCCAAAACGGCGGTGTTTTCCAGTGTAATCTGTGCCAGCTTCCTGGCGTAGATTATAACAACTATGGCGGGACAGCTCCAAATCCCCAAAACATCACACCAGTTTGTAAAATAGTGACATGCGCCAAACTTTGTGATTTTTTGCCACCAGTTTGCAGGTGTAGAGGGGATAGTAAATGTTCCCCACAATGTCGCTGGTCTGTGGCTGATCGCAGCCAAATGTGCTCAAAATGGCAGCAAATTAACTGATGGAAATGTCCAGAAGTGCAGCAATTTTTCAGACCTTCAAGGATCCTATATAAAAGTTACATCCTTCACATTTATCTTCCCCGGACTCTCCTCGGTGATGTCCGGCTGCTTCTTACCTGACTGCTGCGGTTTCAGTCCGCGATCTCCTGCAGCCATCCCCCTCCTCCTCCTCCTCTTACAGCAAGATGCCGGGACAGAGCCGCATTCCTACAGCCGGAGCGGAGTGTTAGGAAGGACGCGGAGTTCCGTCTCCATGGTAACCGAGACACAACGTAGCAGGTCTGTCTGCTGATAGTCTGAGCATGCGTGGACAGATAAACACACATCGGCTCATGCGTAAAAGTTATACTGCGTGTAGTACAGTAGTAGTAAGATTGTTGTCGTATCCTGAAATCTTTAAGGGTTTGGGAGTCGCAGGTGCAACCATGGCAGCGGATAAGTTGTTGCCCTAGCAGCCTGGTATCTAGCTCATTTATATGGGGCTTATGCATTATAGGAACAGCATAGGTAGAGTTAATATACAGTGGGCACCAGGCAACTGCTCAACTAGCAATCGCTTACTGGAAGATTGAAAGACTGATCATCCAAAGGCAGTGTAATAGTAAACCTGCAAGTCTGCCAGTGCACGGTGCACTGCAGACAGGCAGCACTGAGATGTTACCAGTGCTCCCATCAGAAACATCCTAATTATATGGAGTTGTTCCTTATGCAGTTGCCAAATATAATCCACATTATTGGAGATTTTAGACGGGCTGTGCATGTTTGCAACCAATTTCAGTTGCTTCAATGCTGTATTTGGCAGTATGTGCACACCACTGTCCCATTCTCATGGTCCCCAGCGATTACATCTTGTGTATAATTAGTGACATAACCCCTTTAAAGGGTTTCTGTCACCAGAAATCACCCTATTAAACCAAGTGTCATTTGCAATGAGCAAATGACACTTGATGACAGTAATGTTAGTGTCATATTTCTCTGTCCAGCAGTTTAGACAAAAAATAGGTTTTTATAATATGCAAATGACCTCCCCTAGGTGCAGTAGGCGTGAACCTGCACCTAGGAGAGGCCGTAATAACGCCTCTTACTACGCCTCCGTAGCGATGATTGACAGGGCCGGGCAGCCAGCTCTTTCGGCTCCCGGCCCTGTACGATCCCAAAATCCCGCGCCTGCGCACTGCCGTAGTACATCCGCGCACGCGCGCTGAGAGCCGGCGGCCGCACGGGTCCCGGCTCCTTCGTGCGCGGATGTACTACGGCAGTGCGCAGGCGCGGGATTTTGGGATCGTACAGGGCCGGGAGCCGAAAGAGCTGGCTGCCCGGCCCTGTCAATCATCGCTACGGAGGCGTAGTAAGAGGCGTTATTACGGCCTCTCCTAGGTGCAGGTTCACGCCTACTGCACCTAGGGGAGGTCATTTGCATATTATAAAAACCTATTTTTTGTCTAAACTGCTGGACAGAGAAATATGACACTAACATTACTGTCATCAAGTGTCATTTGCTCATTGCAAATAACACTTGGTTTAATAGGGTGATTTCTGGTGACAGAAACCCTTTAAAGAGGAGCTGTCACTTCTTCTGACTGACATGTCTGTTTTAGTAACCACTTGCATTCCCCATGTAATGACAATTAGGCCTCATGCACATGACAGGGAAAGAATCGGCCCCATCTGGTCGAACCCAGGCGGTAAAGCCTGCAGCACACTAGTGAAGCAGAGAAAGTGGCATGGGGTGAGCAAGGGAGGTAAGTGATATGTGAAAGAGCATTTCTGCACAGGTTAGCACCAGAGAACACTTTTAAAGGGCATCTGTCAGCAGATTTTTACCTATGACACCGGCTGATCTGTTACATGTGCACTTGGCAGCTGAACACATCTGTGTTGGTCCCATGTTCATATGTGCCCGCATTGCTGAGAAAAATGGTGTTTTCATATATGCAAATGTGCCTCCAGGAGCAACGGTGGCGTCACCATTACACCTAGAGGCTCATCTCTCTGCAACTGCCACGCCCTCTGCACTTTGATTGACAAGCCAGGCACACATGATGACATTTGCACTACTTGGGCCCTGTCAATCAAAGTATAGAGGGTGCAGTAGTGCACAGAGAGCAGAGCCTCTAGGTGTAACGGCAATGCCCCCATGGCTCCTAGAGGCTCATTTGCATATATTAAAACATAATTTTTCTCAGCAAAGCGGACACATATGAGCATGGGACCAACACAGATCCCTTCAGCTGCAACGCTCACATGTAACAGGTCAGCCAGTTTCATAGGTACAAATCTGCTGACAGATGCCCTTTAAGAAAAATCCCCAAATAAAAAAAATGTTTTCCAAAAGTTTTAAATGGAAAAAATAAAATCTCTTTTGCATGTTTTGTATCGCTGCATCCATAACAACCTGAAGTACACATTTATAACATTATTGACTTCACACGAACACAGTAAAAAGAAACAGAAAACATTTGCAGAATTGCTGTTTATTGCTTATATGTCATCTAAACCAACAGAACAAAATGTGATCAAAATGTCTTAAACACTCCAAAATAGTAACAATATAAGCTACAAGTTGTCACTCAAAAATCAAGCTCTCCCACAACTCAAAAGAAAAATACAAAAGTTATAGTTCAAGGGATATTCATCCTTCTACATTGTTTTCTGCATGTGTGATATCATTGTGCTTAGTCCTATAGATGTTCTCCCAACTGATCTAATGTGATTTATGTTACTGTTGTAAAGCTTGTGATCTGTAGTGATTTTATGGATCCTTTTACATCCTTAGCTCTGTTTGTTTACCTACACATAGCAGCTCTTCTTATATGTCTTGCTTAAGTGATTAATTGGTTAATGAGCTAAATCACCCCTAGTTCTAGGATCACACTCCCTTATAAATGTAGACACAGTCTTAGGCTCCATTCACACGTCCTGTTTTTTCCTCCTGATTCGATCCTGATTTTTTCAGGACCCATTGAAATGAATGGATCCAGATCAGGATCAAGATCGAATCAGGAAAGAAAAACAGGATGTGTGAATGGAGCCTTAGGGGAAGCACTCACTCGGGTCAAGCATGAGTCAAACCACTATATCTGCCAAAGTGCCATATTGTGTAAGCATGTGGCAGTTAGACAGGGCAGGAGACAGGTATGTCATGGATGAAACCCCTGCAGATTTTCATACTTTTCTACAATTATGTTCATTGTCTTTCCACCCATTTTATTATGTTCTCTTTTTCTCCACAGTCATTGCCTTTTCACTCCTCCATTTCACTCTTTCCACATCAGCCCCTCTGTCCTTCCCTCCGCCATGTATAGCTCATATGCTTTATTCACTTTCTTGAATCATCTCAACCCATTATGTCTCAGGGTGCAGCACAATAAGCTCTCTTACAAATTACACAGCCATCTGCTCTTTCTCTTCGTACTATTCCTTCTAACTTCAGGGGATATCTCTCTTAACCCTGGCCCACCATTATCTAATTTCAACCCATTCCCCATCTCCCATAACAACCCTGCTAGTCTCCTAAACATTTGTTGTGTGCCCCCTCTTTCCTCTTTTAACTGTGCGCTCTGGAATCCATGATTGGTGTGTAACAAACTCCCCTACATTCACAACTTCTTTCTTACTAATTCTTTTAACCTGCTGGTCCTCACCGAAACTTGGATTCATCTGACACTGCTTCTCCTGCCGCTCTCTGTTACGGTGGCCGACATGTTTAGACACAGTGGTGGAAAGGTGTACTTCATTCCCCACAATGCACTTTGCAGGTCATTCCCCCAGTACCATCTCTCTACCACACATTCCCATCTTTTGAGGTCCACACCATCAGACTCATTCATAATCTCTCCCTCAGAGTGTAAGTAATTTACTGTCCTACTAGCTCACCCACCCAGTTCTTTGATCATTTTGCTGCCTGGCTGCCAGACTTCTTGTCTCTAACCAAATCTCATTTTGGGCAACTTTAACATCCCCATAGACAACCCTATCTCCCCATTTGCCTCCCAGCTTCTATCTCTACACTCCCCTCATGGACTTTCACAACTTTCAAACTGTCATAAAAACGGTAACACACGTGACTTGGTCTTCTTCTGGCTGTGATCCATTTCCGACTTTACTAACTCTCCTCTCCTGCTCTCTGACCACAACCTACTCTCCTTCACTGTCACAAGTCCTCATCTATCTCAGCACACTCCTGCTTATCACATATTCAGAAATCTACATGCCATTGACACTAAGAAACTTACAGACTACTGTCATCACTGTCCTCAATCTCTTCCCTCTCCTGTTCTGAACTGACTGAAAAACATTATAATGACACCCTCAGAAGTGCCCTGGATGAAATAGCGACCCCTACACTCAGAAACTCCAAATAGAGACAAAAGCAAACCTGGCTTACACCTCAAACTCGCTTCCTCCAGCGATGCTCCAGAGGGGCCAAACGCCTACTGAGAAAAACTTGCACACCACAACATTTCTTCCATTACAAATTTATGTTTAACCTTCACCTCGCTAAACAAACCTACTTCATCACCCTGGTCGCCTTACTATCCATTAATCCAAAAGACTCTTTGGCACTTTTCACTCCCCCTCATGTCGCCTGATTCTCAAAAACATCTCTAGAATCCCCCACTTTCTTACTGTGGTAACAACACTGCTCTCTCGATTACTGTAACTCATTATTAATTGGTCTCCCCCTCACCAGACTTTCCCCTCTCCAATCTATCATGAATTCAGCATCCAGGCTCATCTATGTGTCTAACCGCTACTCCGATGCCTCTGTACCAGTCATTGCATTGGCTGCCCACACAGTACAGGATTCAATTTAAACTGCTCATTCTCACTCATAAGGCTCTCCACAGTGCTGCACCTCCTACATCTCTTCCCTCATTTCTGTCTACCATCCTATCTGTACCCTCCGTTGAGCCAGTGACTTATGACTGACATCCACCATAATCTGAACCTCTCACTCCCATCTCCAAGACTTATCCTGAGGTGCACCAGTTCTCTGGAATGCCCTACCACAATCAATTAGATCAATTCATAACATCCACAAATCCATTTGATGAAAATACCTTATATAGTAATTAGTTAACATTCACCATATGTCTACGTTACGTTGGCATCATTTTGTAGATGTAGTTTTATTTTTTAAGGATGTTAGAGGTTTTGCATTTTAGAAGCAATTTTTCAAAATTGCACAATTATTTCAAAAACTGCACCAATTCATTTCTGAAGTCACTTTGAGGGGCTTACATAATGGAAACCACTCATAAGTGACCCCATTTTAAAAAGTATATCTTTCGAATTACTCTAAACTGATTTTAAAGACTTTGTTAATCCCTTAGGTGTTTCACAAAAATT
This sequence comes from Rhinella marina, assembly GCA_900303285.1. NCBI lineage: Eukaryota > Metazoa > Chordata > Amphibia > Anura > Bufonidae > Rhinella > Rhinella marina. The sequence goes on along the minus strand of ONZH01021308.1, from coordinate 18,088 downwards.
AAAGCAAAATCAAGGTGAAATTTCAAAAGTTACCTTATTTTGCAGATTTCCATTTTAATCCATTTTCCTGCAGCTAAACAAACCTCAATATTAATTACCTTGATTCTGCAGTTTACATAACCCTCCCATATGTGATTTTAAACTGCCGAATGGGCAGACTTCAAGGTTCAGAAGGGTAGGAGTGCCATATAGTTTTTGGAGGGAAGATTTTGCCAGTGGAAACCTTGAAATTACCCGATTTTAGAAACTACACACTGTAAGGAATTTAACAAGAGATGTACTGAGTGCTTTGACCCCACAAGAGTTTCATAGAATTTAGAAACACTGTTGTTAAAATGAAAATTTTCAATTTTTGTCCAATAAAATATTGCTTTAGCCCCAGATTTTTTATGTTTACATGGGGCATCATAGACCTCAGTAGATAGGAAGCCCCAAGGCCTTTGTAAGGCCTCAGTCTGACCTGTGATCGCATCTCTGGGGTCTCATGGGGTGAGAGAGGGAGCCCCCTCCCATTGTAAACTTCTTAGATTTGACACCGTGCTTTAACGTAGCATCTAAACGGTTAATCCTCTGACATCTGAGCTTTCGGCAATGCTGGTGGATACAGCAACAACAGCCGTAGCCCTGATGCTGATCGGGCAAGCACAGCTCCATTGCCTTGCCGATCAGCGTGCCTTAATATTACGGCGTAGGTTGGGAAGTCACTTCCTGTTGTACCGTAATGGTGTGATGGAGGTAGGGAAGGAGTTAAATAAAAGGGATTTTATTGTGCATAGTTAAAAAAAAGGTGTATATTTGGTATTGTTGTAATTGTACTCATCCCTAGAGGAAAGTTATGTTGAATTTCACAAAATAAAATATGTAAAAAGTCAATGGCAGAAGTTTTTGTTTTTTTTCTATTCCCTCCAAAACGTTAATGAATGAGTTATATATACACAAAAATGGTGCCATTAAACACTTCAACTTGTTCTGCAAAAAATAGGCCCTCATGTCAATGGAAAAGTTAAAAAATGATAGTCTTTGGAAAGCAATGATGAAAAAAAAGTTGCTTGGACACTGTGGTACAAAATAGGCTGGTAACTAAGGGATTAAAGGGGTTGTGTGGGAATTCAATACTGATGACCTATGCACAGGATAGGTCAATAATATCTGATTGGTGGGCATCTGACTGCCATCAGCCCTGCCAATCAGTTGTTTGAAGAGTGCCCAGCAAGCACTGCAGCCTCTTCATAGTATTCCAACTACAGTGCCATACATTGCATTGTTATTACAGCTGAATCCTGCACAAAGGTGATTCACCGATGAACATGATGTCTCTATAACTGAGGTAGTGGCTCAGGTGAACGCCACAAACTCTTCTAACATCGGTAGTGTCAGTGGGAGTTGGACCACCACCAATTAGATATTGATGACGTAACCTGTGGATACAGATGTAGCAGGGTTAAAACACAAACTCTTAAGGCTACTTTCACACTGGCGGCAGGCCTGATCCGGCAGGTGAAGGGTGCTGCCGGATCAGGCCTGCCGCAGTGACATGTGTGGAGCCGGAACCGCGCTCCGGCCCCACACATGTCACACAGTACATACATATACATACACATAAACATACACACACATATAGACATACAAACACACATATATACTTACATGCTCCCCGGCAGGTCTTCGGAGCGTCAGGACGGCTCACACAGGTCACGATTCCCCACAGCGCCCTCTGCTGGGCGCCTGGTGGAATCGTCAGATGACGATTCCACCAGGCGCCCAGCAGAGGGCGCTGTGGGGAATCGTGACCTGTGTGAGCCGTCCTGACGCTCCGAATACCTGCCGGGGAGCATGTAAGTATGTATGTGTGTTTGTATGTCTTTATGTGTGTGTATGTTTATGTCTGTATGTGTCTATGTGTACCCGGATCCGTAATGGACTCCATTGAAAGTCAATGGAGGGCGGATCCGGTTACCATTATGGTCACACCAGACGGATCCACCCCCATTGACTTGCATTGGGGGTCATTCCGGATCCGTCTTGGTGCGGATGCCTGGACCGGAGAGCAAACCGCAGCATGCTGCGGTTTGTTCTCCGGTCTGAAGACGGAACGGAATGCTTTCAGGAGCATTCCGTTGTCTTCAGTTCAGTTTTGTCCCCATTGACAATGAATGGGGACAAAACTGAAGCGTTTTATTCCGGTATTGAGCCCCCTATGACGGAACTCAATACCGGAATTTTAAAACGCTAGTGTGAAAGTAGCCTAACTCAAATTTCTTAACTCATCGCGTTATCTTGAAGCAAAAGCCATTGAAAAGCAATTGAAGGTGTTTGCTTAACACATTTAGTTTAGATAACAGTTTAGATAATCTGTGCCTACAGTTGTAAGTCTAATTTTGGCTTCAGCCCGGTATATTTCAGTGCACAGTGCTGTGGGAATTCCTGGTACAGAGAAGAGGTCATCACTTTTCAGGTCAAGGAAGCAGAGACTTTGATCTGAAATTCTAAAGATACCAGAGTGGAAGTAAGCAGGTAAGTATGAGTCTTTCATTAGGTCAGACATGTTGGGGGCCATACATGAAGAATTCCAGAAAAACCTTTTTAATTCTAGTGTTCCCTTAACCTTCCCTTCAGTTACATCCCTTGCAATCGTCATCATTCTCAAGACATTAATCATTATGTGACCTTTTCTGAAATTATTTGTTGGCAAAGACATAATTTGGTCAAAAAGAAGTGTTGGAAGCCATAAATATAAGTAAACAAGAACTCTTTCTACAAAATTAGCAACGAGATAACGAGCTTTTGGAGCAGGTGATGTGAGGGCGTCTACAATGGCGTCCACAACTTCATAGCTGTTTTTGCTGCCGCCAACAAGGGACTTATTTAGAAAGTTTGTTGTATCTTCTATGAACTCCTTACTGTAGATCTTCTTTGCCTCTGCAGGTAGAGAATCCCAGACTTTTTCTGGATTTGCTAGTGGATGGATGTTTGTGGCCGGAGCAAAATTCCCAGGTTCAATAATACATACCTGCAAGTACATATCACAAATAAGAGAATTAAAGGAGTTCCAGAATGTTTTATGACAGGGTGTATGGTTCAAGTTGGATGCCTTTTTTTAGGACCAGTTCACAGTTTATTAGCACCAATTTTGGAGAGTTTCTGCCTCAAAATCAGCTCCAAAAAAGGGCCTCAAAGCAGCCTCCTGTTCACTTTAATGGGAAGCGGCACTTGCTTTTTTGTTATACATGGAAGCAGCATGCCCTGTCTTGGGGGCAGAATCAGCTCTGAATCTCCCATTTAAATGAATACAGCACCATGTACTGTAAGTCCATGTGTTTTTTGTGCATTTTCTGTGTGTTCTTTGGTGCAGATCTGCTTCAAAAGCCTGAAGCTGAAAATTCAGCTTTGTATTGAAGTGAACACCCATTGGTTAAAAAAAACAGACGTGAAAAAAAAAACCCACATCAAATACGCGTCAAAAGCCGCACTAAAAAAACGCACCCATGTTGTAGACAGGTCCAAATTGACAGAAGGCTGGGCAACACAAAAAGGCAGGGTCAGCAATACAATAGTGCAACATAAAATACTATTGCAACAGAACAAATACCAAAGTCTAGCCTAATATACTGCCCCAGAAGCTGTCCCTCTGTGGTCGTCATCAATAACTGCCACTGTTCTATCTTGCATCTTCTCAAATTATCTCTGATTAAGATACGGAGCAGGGGGTTTAGGGCGTGAGATGCAGGCCACAGCAATAAGCCAGCCTGGTGCCTGGACTTCCCCTAGTAATGACCACTATATTGCTCCCCCAGTAGTATGCTCCTCATGTACTTGAGTGTTGTTCCAAACCACCATCTCAAGTGCAGGCCACAGGCCTTTTCCAGCCTGTGGCCTGAGACGCCTAAGTCCCTGGGCCATTTTTACACTGCTTCATATAGTGGCCTGTGGCCTATGAAGGTGAACAACAAGACAGGGAGTCATGAGCTCCCATATTCTTCTGCAGTACTTAACACTATCCCTGATCGAAGGACAGCCATACAGTAGAATTCAGGAGGGCATCTGTGGCTGCCAGCCAGGTACATAAATACGTGATGCTCCCAGTGTTAATTACCGCTGACAGCATCACATCATTATGTGCCCGAGCCAGTGGCAATGAAAAGGACTCAGGTGGCCCCCATGCCATCGGCCCACTGGAAGATTTCCCTGTGGGGGTCTATGGCCAGTCTACCTTGGCTGTACCCCATTGCATAAAGCAGGGCCATAACGGCATGATTGGGTGAGTTTGGTGTGGAGTACGAACTGCCACACAGAGGCCTGACCTCAAGCCCCATCAACCTTTGAGGATGACCTAGGTTCATCTCATTCAACATCAGTGTCTGACCTCACAAATGCTCTTCTGGATGAATGGGCAAAAATTCCCATGGACACACACCAAAATCTTGTAGAAAACCTTCCCAAAAGAGTGGAATTTGCAAAGGGGGATGAACTCCATATTAATGCCTATGGATCCCAATACTTGTGTCCATATAAGTTATATAAAATTATTTTTCCATGTCAAAGTTGTTCATAGATTTTAAAGCTCACCACAGTGGTTATAAAATATATTTTAGACTGGGGTCTGACTGGTGAAAGCCATACTGATCTAGAAAACAGACTGTTGGTAGAAGTTGGGCTGGGCCTAAATGGCGACTTTTTGTAATGAAAAATATTCCATACAATGTCTACTTCCTGAAACCGCTGCTGCTAATAGGGGGTGCCGTGTGTAACACCCTTACCGGTCTTATGTTAATCCCCTGTTCTATGGATAAGTCATCAGCAATAGCGGATTATAATAGGGGCTTTTGGGTCTGTAGCTCCAGGCTGACATTTCTATGGAGTCCATCACCGCCCAAAACATCCATTACAAGAGCTGTAATTCCGTAGGAAAAAAGACCTGTGCTGACATCATCGCCATGTGACCTGTAACATATTGATGCTACTGGTCACATGGTGATGACTTAATCGCAGATCCTTTATCTCCAGCAGGAGTGTTGCTGCAGGGGAAAATTTGTCATAGTTTATTAATTTTTTGGTGAAGATTACATCAGGAGGAAGGTGACTGTATACTGTGGGGTATTATAGTACATACTGTATACTGTGGGTGTTATAGTATATACTGTATACTGGAGTGTTATACTGTATACTGTGGGGTGGTATACTATATACTGTGTGGTATACTATTACTGTGGGATGTATACTATATACTGTAACACTGTGGGTGGTATACTATACTGATACTGTTGGGTGGGTACTTTAACTATATACTTATGCTGTAATCTATATAAACTGTGGGTGGTATACTGTATACTGTGGGATGTATACTATATACTGTACACTGTGGGGTGGTATACTACTACTGTATACTGTTGGGTGGTACCACAAATATACTGTATACTTAGGGTGGTATACTATATACTTTATACTGGGGGGTTTATACTGTGGGGTAGTATAATCTATACTGTGGGGTGTATACTATATCCCAGTGTACTGTGGGGATGGTACTGTACACTTTGGTATACTACATAATGTGGGGTAGTATACTGTAATTCTGTGGGGTAGTATACTATATACTGTATACTGTGGGGTGTTATACTATATACTGTATACTGTGGAGTGGTATACTGTATATTGTGGGATGTATACTATGTATGTATACTGTTGGGTGGTACACAATATACTGTATACTTTGGGTGGTTTACTATATACTGTATGCTTGGGGTGGTATACTATATAACTGATTACTGTGGGGTTTTATACTGTGGGTATATAAATATATACTGTTCGTGGTATACTATATCCAGTGTACTTGGGGTGGTATACTTATACTGTGGGGTGCTATACTATATACTGTATACTGTGGGGTGGTTATACTATATACTGTATACTGTGGGGTAGTGTACTATATACTGTATACTGTGGGGTGGTATACTATATACTGGAGGTGGTATACTGTATACTGTGGGTGTATACTATGTACTGTACACTGTGGGGTGGTATATACCATACTGTATACTGTTGGGTGGTACAAGTATTACTGTATACTTGGAGTGGTTTACTATATACTGTATGCTGTGTGGGTGCTATATACTGATTACTGTTGGGGTTTTTATACTGGGCTAGTGTATATATATACTGTTGTACTGTGGGGTGGTATACTATATTACTGTATACTGTGGGATGTATACTATGTACTGTACACTGTGGGTTGGTATACTACATACTGTATACTGTTGGGTGGTACACAATATACTGTATACTTTGGGGTGGTTTACTATATACTGTATGTTGTAGGGTGGTATACTATATACTGATTACTGTGTGGTTTTATACTGTGGGGTAGTATAATATATACTGTTCGGTGGTATACTATATCCAGTGTACTGTGGGTGGTATACTTTATACTGTGGGGTGCTATACTATATACTGTATACCGGGGTGGTATACTATATACTGTATGCTGTGGAGTAGGATACTGTAATACTGTGGCAAGTATACTATATACTGTATACTGTGGGGTGTGGTATACTATATACTGCATAGTATATACTGTGGGGTGCTATACTATACTGCATACTTCTGGGTGTTATACTATATACTGTACACTGTGGTGTGGTATACTGTAATACTGTGTGGCGGTATACTATATACTGCATACTTCTGGGGTGGTATACTATATACTGTATACTGTGGTGTGGTATACTGTAATACTGTGTGGCGGTATACTATATACTGTATACTGTGGGTGGTATACTATATACTGCATACTGTGGGGTGGATATACTGTAATACTGTGGGGTATACTGTATACTGCATACTTCTGGGGTGGTATACTATATACTATATAGTATAATATATACTGTGGGTGGTATACTATATCCAGTGTACTGTGGGGTGGTAACATTATACTGTGGGTGCTATATATATACTGCATACTGTGGGGTGTATACTATATACTGTATACTGTGGGTTGTATACTATATACTGTGGGGTGGTACTCTATATTATGTATACCCTGGGTTTTATACTAATGTTGTGTATTGTGGAGTGTTGTACACTATACACTATGAGGGCTGGGTATTATACTGTATACTGTGTGCTGTGGGGGTATACTACATATTGTATACTTTGGGATTATACTATAACTGTGTGCTGTGGGGTGGTATACTATATATTGTATACTTTGGGGTGTTACTACATACTGCAGAGTTGTGGGGTGTTATACTGTTACTGCATACTGTGGGGTGTTATACTGCATACTGCATACTGTGGGGTGTTATTACTATATACTGAACTGTGGGGTGATATTCTACTATATTGTATACTTTGGGTGTTATACTATATACTGCAGACTGTGGGGTGTTATACTGCATACTGTGGGGTGTTTATACTGTATACTGCAAACTGTGGGGTGTACTGTATACTACATTGTGGGCTGTTATACTATATACGTGTACTGTGGGGTGATGTGCTACATATTCTTATACTTTGGGTTGTTATACTATTACTGTGGGGTGGTACTCTATATTATGTATACCCTGGGGTTTTATACTATATGTTGTGTATTGTGGGTTTGTACACTATTACACTATGAGGGGCTGGGGGGTTATACTGACTGTGTGCTGTGGGGTGGTATACTACATATTGTATACTTGGGATGTATACTATATACTGTGTGCTGTGGGTGGTATACTTATTTGTATACTTTGGGGTGTTTACTATATACTGCAGAGTTGTGGGGTGTTATACTGTATACTGCATACTGTGGGGTGTTATACTGCATACTGCATACTGTGGGGTGTTATACTATATACTGTGTACTGTGGGGTGATATACTACATATTGTATACTTTGGGTGTTATACTATATACTGTGTGCTGTGTGGATGGTATACTATATATTGTATACTTGGGGTGTTATACTATACTGCAGACTTGGGATGTTTATACTGCATACTGTGGGGTGTTATACTGTATACTGCAGACTGTGGGCTGTTATACTATATACTGTGTACTGTGGGGTGATATGCTACATATTGTATACTTTGGGATGTTATACTATATACTGTGTGCTGTGGGGTGGTATACTTTATATTGTATACTTTGGGGTGTTATACTATATACTGCAGAGTTGTGGGGTGTTATACTGTATACTGCATACTGTGGGGTGTTATACTGCATACTGCATACTGTGGGGTGTTATACTATATACTGTGTACTGTGGGGTGATATACTACATATTGTATACTTTGGGTGTTATACTATATACTGTGTGCTGTGGGATGGTATACTATATATTGTATACTTTGGGGTGTTATACTATATACTGCAGACTGTGGGATGTTATACTGCATACTGTGGGGTGTTATACTGTATACTGCAGACTGTGGGCTGTTATACTATATACTGTGTACTGTGGGGTGATATACTACATATTGTATACTTTGGGTTGTTATACTATATACTGTGTGCTGTGGAATGTTGTACACTATACAGTATGGGGGGCTGGGGGTGTTATACTATACATGTGGCATAGTTTTCTTTATTATTTACCAGAAAAAATCAATATGGGGCAGAACGCAAAAGAGAGGATGGCCGGGATAAATGGAGAGAGTAGGACCAAGATGGGTATACAGCCCCAGAACTGATACACGTAACTTGCCCCTGGTCATCAGTATCTGAGAGCTGGAAACCCTTTGAGATGGCTATGGTATGGAATGTTCCTATAAACATCTAGGGTGTATGTGGTTTTCATTTACCCCTCCTGGTGAATAAGGCCCCTTTTACATGATTCATATGATTTTATGAGTGCGGGACAATAGCCCCGCGGGCGGCCCGGCGTGCACAGCATCATTGTAATCAATGTGCTCCCGTGCGCACGATCGATGCCGCTCCGGGACATATGGCCCGCTCACAGACCGTGTGTCTTGGAGGGCATACAGTCATGTGAAAGGGGCCTAACAGAAAGCAGAAATGCAGGAATCTTACCTTCACTCCAAACCTCTTCATTTCTAGACGAAGGGAATCACAGAATTTCTCCACTGTAGCTTTAGTCAGTGAATAGATGCCATTCACAGAACTTACATATGCACTCATGCTTGATAAAAACACCATACGACCTATGATTAGTGTAAGAAAAAAATAACCCAATGTGATATAGGAGAACAGTAAGGCTGGGGTAAGGCAAGGGAAAAGTAATAAAAGTTTGTTCAGTTGCAGTTGGTGTAGGCTGTCAAACAGTTTTTTGCAGTTGAAATATTTTGCATGTGGGTAATAAATTATCAAATCGTTGATAAAAAATAGTTGGACAGGATTAAACTAATAACAGGTGGGGTGCAAGTGTAATACAATGTTGTTGTGCCAAATTTTTATGCCGTTAGTTGCAGTTGGCATAAGCTGTCAAACAGGTTTTTGCAGTGAAATATGTTGCATGTGGGTAATAAGTAATCAAATACTTGATTAAAAAGAGACATAAACCTACAATAATAGCTGACTAGAAGGTTTACGAATATGAGCTAAGTGCATCACTTACAAATCCAGATTTAAATATTTACATAGGCTTGCAGGTCCATCAAGTTCAACCTATCTCAGATCCATTACGTCTAACCCTCCATGCCATTTACCGTTAAATAAGCATCTATCCCTTTTTTAAATGCTGCAATAGTATCTGCCATTACTACCTCTAGGGGTAGGGCATTTCACAGTTTGACTGCTCTAACTGTAAAGAATCCTTTACTATTTCAGGGTTTTCTGACATTCAGATATTGATGACTTATTTTCAGGATGAGTGCTCATGCACACGACTGGTGGCGGCCCGTGCCCGTATTATGACCCGCATACACCGGGTCTGCAAGTACGGGCACCAACCGCTGTGCAGCCCGCATCATGGATTGTGGACCCATTCACTTCAATGGGTCCGCAATCTGGGAGATGTGGAGCGGAAGGCACAGATCGGAACACCACGGAAAGCACTACGGTTGTGCTTCCGTGGCGTTTTCTGCCCGTGCCTCCGCCACCGCAAAAAAAGTAGCGCAAGCACTACTTTTTTGCGGGTGCGGACCGTCAGATGCGGATCGCGGACCCCATTCAAATGAATGGGTCCGCGATCCGCATGCGGTGGCCCCAATGTCAGTGCCCGTGCGTTGTGGAATGCAAATTGCGGTCCACAGCACGGGCACTGAATGCACACGTTCGTGTGCATGAGCCCTAAGTCACCAATATCAAATCAGAAGGGGTCCACCTTTCGACATTCCTGCCAATCAGCAGTCACATGGCCTAGGTGCAGCTCGGTCCCATTGTAGTGAATGGACCTGCAAAGTACCCGAAGTACAGTTAAACAGTGTTGCGAGCACAGCCTTACTGCTGACACCCTCCCCACTGTCATGGGGCCACTGCACGGTTAATTCCACGCCGGTAAATTAGACCTGGTGCTAACATTGACCTGTAAGGCGGAGTTCACACTTCTAGTATTTGGTCAGTTATTTAAATCACTGTATGTGGCAAATTCAGGAGCCAAGTCTACTCTCGGATTAGGTATCATGGATAAATTTGCACCTGTTCTGTGGGTTTGACTCGCAGCTGCTTTGGGCCTGTGAATTTTTGACCAAATGAGTGAAGTGTGAACTTAAGCCTAATAGTGACGCACAATCATTCTACATCTAACAGAAGGGATCAAAAGCATGTGTTTGCACTGCCATAACATGGATAAAGAACCTTTTTTTTACTCCACTAATTTATGGGCGCTGCCTACATGTCCGATTTTTGTTCCATTAAGAGTCATTGGGACACCTGCAGAGGCACTCAGCGTTTTTTTTTTTTTTTTTTAATCTTCAGGGTAGGACATCAGTATTTGATCAGTGGGGGTTTGACACCCGGACCCCCAGCCAATCACAGGAGCGCCGCTGCCTTCTTACATCTCACCAAGCACAGTGCTGTTACAAAGTATAGCACCAGCGCTTGGTATCGTGCTCAGCCCCATTCACTTAAAATGGGGCCTGAGCTGCTTCTAGGCCACGTGACTGTTGAACGTTGTCATCATAGGACTAGGAAAAGCAGAGAAGTCTGTGACCCTCACAGGAGCGCCGATGCCTTCTTGAACAGCTGATTGACAGGAGGTCATGGATGTCGGACCCCCACATACTGATGACCTATCTGGAGGACAGGTCATCAGTAAAAAAAATATCCAAAAACCCCTTTAATAAAACAAAGATTTAAGTCTTTAATGATGAAAATAATTACTTGGAAAATTAAAGGGCTCTGATCATCTAGTTAAGAGGCTTATGGTACTGAGGCACCTGAAACATTTAAGGACAGATGTAGAATTACATACTTCAGAAAACTTTTTTCAAATGCTGAAGCTCTGGTGGGTTAGGTGTTGGGGTCTGCCTCAGTGGGATCCAAGGCCAGAGCGTTGATACTGCTTCATAAGAATGTGCTGTATACAGTGGATCATTCTGGCAGATGAGAGCAAGTACATCTCAGCTTACTGAATGATGATCTTAGTATATACAATATCTAAGGGCCAAATTAAGCTAATGCGTCTTTCTTTAGGACTTTGAATGATAGAGTACAGGCTGATAGTGTAGTTCGCAAAATAGTCACAGGGGACATGAAAATGGCATTATGTCACGAGGAGAACAGATGACGCTCCCTAGGAAAGCTAATAGACCTGAGGCTTAGAGATCAGGTACTAATGCCCTTAAGGATGTGCGGTGCATTATTCACCCAGATTATGTGCACAAATTTCTAGTGTACATAGCTCATGGTGCAGGCTGACCCATGTTTTTATCTTAAAAGGTATTATCAAGAACATTGGAGGTCTCAGTAGGTGACATGATAGTGTCTGATCACGGTCCAGTCATAATTACACTCACTAATAGTATTTCAAGAGGCGCTGAGTAGATCAGACATTTTCCCCTCAGATCTAACCAAGGATGAAGACTTTAAAGCCCAATTACAGAGCTGGTGGACAGAATATGTAGAAACAAAGTCTAACACGGTAGACACACAGACTTTGGATCTCTTTGAATAGACTGATGTTTATAAAAGAGGTGGGGGGAAACGGGTTCCCCGATGTCCGTAAATAAAAGGACGGTTGCAGACCTATGGAACACTGTGAACAATGGTACTATCTGTTCCTAGAATTAGGGGAAAAATACGGCTTGGGGGTGGGGGGGGGAGAGAACACTTTTTGGCCTACTATCAGCTCTTAGGGTTTAGATGCCCTAGAATTATGGATTTTTCGGGAGAATTCCCATCTAATTCATGTGGATTTCAAATTCCCTCTTATTATTTTATGGGGGCTGTGAGACATGACCTCTGAGGGAGACAGTTCTAGTCTTGTTTGCAGGGTGTTTATTATTTCACTGGTTAGATGTACCATCCAACCATTAAATCGTCAGACAAACTAGAAGGTGTCAGAATATGCGGCGCCTATAGGCAGAGCCGCACAGACAAAACTATTTTTGGTAATGGAGAGCTTTTATGAAAGCTTTTCTCTTAGAAAGTGAGATATAGGAAGTGTATTTTCCTTTTCCCATACTAAATGGTATTTACTGCTTACATTGTTTGATAAACTACTTATACCCAGGGTTGATGATGTAGGGGAGAAGACAGAGCCTGAGAATGAGATGGATCGGAAGTACTGTAGCATGAAACTTTTTGATTAGTGCAGTGAGTCTACTGTGCAACACTGTGGGAAGTGAGGGGATGAGATGGGGATTTACTCCTGTTTAAAAACTTTTATGTTTGCCTGATATGTTGATTGTAATTGAAAACTGTTTTCTTTAAAAAAAGAATATACTGTAACTTGATTGATGTAGTGCAACAGCAGGTCAATTCATGCCTGCAAATATCTTTGCAATGGAGAGGGTGAAATCTGTGGCAAATCTACTGCATTTCCGCACCACAAATGCAATTTGTGTGGATTTTGTCACTGTGGATTTTGGCCTGATCCACTGGAGATTTTAAGCTGTGGAAAATTTGCAATGGACCTGGCACATTTGGCTATACCCTTACTGCCTAATAATCCATGGGTATGCAGGTATTGATATACTGTATTATGCCTATTAAATGATATTATAGAATGCTGCCTAGATTATAGCCATTCTTGATATTGGCTAATATTCTGACCACAACACTAATGGCAGCAAGACCGGACCTTAGGTGTAAAATTTGATCGTGTTTGATTTAAGACCAAATAAACTCAACCCAAATCACAAGTGCCTGGAAAACGGTTTCTCACTCTCTCTCTCTCTCCTTCGAAAATTCACAAGTTTAAGAATCGTTCATCTGTACTTAATTTGGATTAATAAAAAAAATGATAATTACTATGTATGATGTTATTTACTTAGTACAAGATCTCACCTTTGCTTTTTCTGATGAGTGGAGCAAAAGCCAAGGTGGTCCTTATGCCTCCCAGCAAGTTGACATCAAGGACTCTCTGGAATTTCTCTATTGTTAGCCATTCCACCAATCCCCACCCGGATATACCAGCATTGTTCACAAGTCCCCACAGCCCTGGAAGAAAGAAAGTAGAAAATCAGCCTAGAATCAAGTGGAAAAGTATTAATTACAGTAAATTGAATTGTAAAGTAGCTTCTAGAGGAGTGGTCATCTTATCAAAAAAAGGTCAATATGTACAATATATACGTAATGAATTGGTCACGGGAAATCTGTTCTGGATAAGGGGGTGGTCTTTTCGTACAGTTCGTTTCTTTGAAAAGTTTGACTGTAGTTTGCTCAGCTGTGCCCGCGATAATAATGGTATGTTACATCTGGCTTGGAACACATCATAGAAAGCTTTAGGAATCTACACAGAAAACCATGTGGATTTTCTGCTAATAAGGGCTCATGCACATGAACGTGCGGACGGCAAAACACAGATGCCGCCCGCGTGTGTTTCGCAATTTGCAGAACGGAACAGGCGGCCCATTATTGAAATGCCTATTCTTGTCTGCAAAAACACAAAAATAGGACATGATCTATAATTTTTGTGGGGGCCACGGAATGGAACAACGGATGTGGACAACACACGGAGTGCTGTCCGCATCCTTTGTGGCCCCATTAAAGTGAATGGGTCCGCCTCTGAATGGCTAAAAATGCAGCTTGATGCAGAAACTAAACCACGTTCGTCGTGAATGCGCCATAAAGCTGCAACATGTGCAGGGTACCCTTAGCCTACGGATTTGCCGCACAAAAAAATATACGCATGGTGCCTTAAGGATAGGTCATCAATATATATCGCTGCACAACCCCTTTACCTTGGGTCAGTTGTGTATTGTATGACTGTGCAATACTAACCCACAAGGTGGCCGTGCTATGTGGCTATACCTTAAAGATAATAATATCACTGAGGATTGGAAGGGATATGTACAAGTTGGTTGTTTTATTTAGTTGTTTTATGTACCTATTCCTTCCAATTTTAAGTGATATTATTCTAATGTGTGGTGGGTTCACAGTAGTAATAGTTTTTTTTAGTGTACCCTAAAGGTACCTGCACACCTGCAGAAAATCAGCATGAACTCCGCACCAAAATCACACAAAGAAATTGCACATAAATCCATTTTTGTGTGGTATTTGTTGTGGATTTTCTGTTTATGTTAAAAAAAAAACCATTGAAGGTCTATGGGGAAAAACTACCCTACTGAAGATATGGAATTGTACGGACAATTGACATGCTGCGGATTTTAAAATCTATACAACAGGTCAATTTCCCCTTTGGAAGAAAAAAACAAAATGTACGTGAGATTTGTCAGATCTCTTTCACTTTGCTGGTTCTGTATTACTCTGCACGCAAACCACATCTGTGCAGGTACCCTAAAAGTACAAACAAAGAGGACAAAAGAGCCAAGAAGTAGAGTACATGGGGTGACATTAAAAAATGATATCCAAAAAAAAGCATCAACCTGTTTTTGGTAAAAATAATAAATGAGAAATAGAATATTCAGAATATTAATATATGATAACACATTTTCTGATGGACAAAAAACATGTTTACACAGAACCTAAAGGGTTGGAGCCACATGAAATAAACCATGTGACACCCCCCCAGTCACAAGTCAATGTAAACGTAGCAGGTGTTAGAGCTCTAGGCTACTAGGATATTTACTTGAATGGCTGATATACAGTAAGCGCTTTGGGCCTTGTCTGTTTTGAAGGTTAAAAGCCGTACAGTAATTATTCCTAGGTTTTTTTTGCAGCACTTCGTGATTTATAGTCTCCTTTGTCCATTATAGCATTACAACCTGCTGAAACTAAGGGGGCATTCACACAAAGCAGTTGTTAACAACAACATGATGTTAAAACCGCTCCAACTCCACCGTAGGAAAAAAAACGCACGTGTTTGTGCCACCATTTTTGACATTGACATTTTGCAGTTGTGGTGTTGACAGGTGAAAGACAATAATAATAATCTTTGTTTATATAGCGCCCACATATTCCACAGCGCTTTACAATCAGGGGGTCTATGTAAAAACCAAATCATATATTACATAGCAACAAACAAGTCAACAATTAAAACAAGAGGAAAGAGGGCTCTTAGCTTACAATCTATGAGGAGATAGGGGTGAGGCAAAAGGTAAAAAATTTTTGTTTTGTACAAAGGTCCAACGATCTTAAGCCTGTCACACACGACCATGGAACACGGTCCAGTACGGGCTGTGAAAGCCCGGACCGTGCTCCCTCTGAGGACGGGAGCGCACGGCGTCATTGGTTGCTATGACGCCGTGCGCTTCCTGAGGCCGCCGCTGTACAGTGAAACACTGTACACGGCGTGATAGCAACCAATGACGCCATGCGCTCCCATCCTCAGAGGGAGCAAGATCCGGGCTTTCACGGCCCGTACCGGTCCGTGTTCCACTGTCGTGTGTGACAGGCCTTAGAGCTTGTTCACACATCAGTTATTTGATCAGTTATTTGCATCCGTTTTTGTGAGCCAAAACCAGGGGTGGAGGCTACACAGAGATAAGGTATAATTGACAGATCTGCACCTGTTCTGGGTTTTTGGCCCACACCTGCTTTTGGCTAACAATAACTGATGGAAATAACTAATCAAATAACTGACATGTGAACAAGGCCTTAAAAGGGTTTTCCGAAACTTGTCCTCTGGATAGGTCATCAGTATCTGATCAGTGGGGGTCCAACACCTGGGACCCCCGCTGTTCAGCTGTTTGAGAAGGCACCAGCGCTACGGTGAAGAATGTGGCCTTCTCACAGCTTTCCCTTGGCCAAGCGCAACAAATTCGTCGGTCACCGGAGCGGCCTAGGAGCAGTTCAGACCCATAGTAGTGAATGGGACTGAGTGCACTACCAAGCACAGCTGCAGTACATTGTATGGAGGAGCCTTCTCAAACGCTCACAGAAGCGTCGGTAAAATCCTGGAAAAAACCTTTTAACTGTCTACAACTATAAAATACCTATTCTACTTTATCTATTTCTTTAGAACAGAATAAGTGAGGGTGCTGCCACACGTTCAGGTTTTTTATGCAGGTTTTAAAGCCAATGCCAGGAGTGGATTGAAAAAAGAGAAGTTGTGTCTGTCCCTTATACTTTCAATCCTGACTTTGGCTTCAAAAACTGCATAAAATCCCCTGAACATGTGGCAGCTCCCTAATAAATCTTACCTTTCTCAGGTAGGTTGTCTTGCACGTACTGTTTCACCTGTTCCACCTCCTTATCACTCGTTACATCCAGTCTGATTACTTTCACCTGCCCTGGGGATCCATGAGTTATCAGGGATTGAGCTCCTTCTCCATCTGGAAAAAGGCAGGCAGCAAAGACTGTGAAGCCCATATCAAGTAGCCGGTGTGCCAGCAGGTTTCCAAAGCCTGAATCGCAGCCTGTTATAAGCACCGCTCTTCCTTGTGGATCCAACACAACATGTTTTGTTTCTCAGCCTTGTATGGATGGCAATAGCCGCCAGCCCAAAGAGCAATATGTATACAAGAATCTGTGTTTCAATGAAGCAAGAAGACAGCCAAAGGATGGGAAGCATAGCTCCAGCTGCAGTGCAGACTCCTAGGACCAGGATGTGCAATGTTTAGCCTCAGTCACACACCAGAGGAAGGGTCCTCCCCTCTCTCATTATGGTTATACACCCTTGAATCAGATTAGGAGAAGACTGCATACATTAGTGCATTATGCCTTGAGGTTAAACCACTGGAAAAGAGAACTAATTTGGGCTTGTTCACATCTGCTTTGGAGGCAACATTCTGGGCCTCCATCACAGATTCCATCAAAAACTATCCACGTGCATACTTTTTTCTTTGCTAATAAAGTTGACTCCCGAACGGAAACCAAACAGACCCATTAAATTTGATGGAATGTGGCTATGTTTGGGTAATTTATGTGCCAAATCAGGCACTAACGTTATTTTCGTTGTTCTGCTCTTATAATGAAGCAGAACAAAGGGAATCCATAGTAGTGCTATGAACTGACCCTTATTGGCACAGAGTTACTAATCCCACAGGTGGTGTTAACGTGATTTTTTTTGTTGTATCTTATGGGGCGAAAAATTCGGTAGCTGTTTATCTTTAGCTTCTACCAATATTCCATTCAGTTCCTTGAGGTACATCTCTGTTGGGGTTGTTATTATTTTTTCATATGTACAGTACTTTCATCATCGGTTAATAACCTTATAACCATCTCTACATATGAATCCCTATCCATTATCACCACGTTGCCACCTTTGTCGGTTGGTTTGATTACTATATTCTCATTTTCTAATAGCTCTTGTAGTGCTTGTTTTTTCTTTTTATAAAAGGTTGTTACCTACATTTTTCTTGACTGATTTTTTTAAAAAATCCTTTGTAACTAATTTGACATAGTTTTCAATGTTGGAAAAAAATTTAAAAAGTGGAGTTAATTTTATTTGTGGTTTTAAAGTAGATAATATAATTTCCAGGTGTTGGTTAGGTATTCCTTCACTTTCTTTTGTCAATGCCTCTAATATCTCTTTAAAGCTTCTTGGATTTTTACAGTGTATGCCCATTTGTCTCTATCCTGTAATTGGATTCCTCTGGTACTAAAAAAGGGGGGAGCTTGTGCTATTACTATTTGAGAAACTTTGGACC